>AWUE01013932.1:0-56567 GCA_001974825.2 Corchorus olitorius | reverse complement strand
AAGTTAATTTTAGTCTCTATAAATTATAAATTTGAAAATTTGATAAAAAAAAGTATAAGAAAGAAACATAAGAAAGGTCCCCACTCCCACCAGGGCCAGATTTCTGGAGAGACAATGACAGATTAGGAATCAAAAACTTTTACAAATTTTAATATTTTTGCAATGGACTTCTTGCTTTTTTTACAAGCAAAAATTAGGCCCAATTGACCATTTTCTTCTTTTTACAAGCAAAAATTACTTCTTGCGTTTTTTTTTTAATTATAATTATTTACTGATGATGATCATTCAAAACCCAGGCAGGAACATTCCAAGAAACCTCCAAGCACTTTGATCCTTGTAATATAATTTAATAATAACAGACCACCAAGCACAGATTTCAAGAGAAGTAAGAAATTTTGGCTGGCCTTAAGAATCTCTTGATTTCATATCTATGGACCTCCCCATTTTCAAATTTTTTCACATTCATCCAAAGTACTCAATTGGTTCTTGCTAATTGCCACAGGCTGGCAACAAGATTTTGTCTATATATATTGTAAGTTTTTTTAATTATCTAACAACTGGATTTAATTTTAAATCACACGATCCAAATTTGGATCGGCAATTATTGTCATGTTCGTACTCCGTATACATTGTTTTGTACTTGTACTAGTATTGAATTAAATAATTCTAAACACATGTTAGTTTGTCTTTTGGATGATAATAATAATGTAAAATTGTGTTCCTATGGAAGTAAACTAAACACTCAACAAGATTTCAATCTTCTTTTGGCCGAAAACTTTTCTTAATTGTGTTAATTGATTTTAACTTATATATATGGTACTTGTGTATAGTAAGTAAAGTCGCTATGCAGTTCAATTGTATGAATTTAATAGGGACCTGATCCATCCAATAGGTAATTATAAGTTCAAGGCGACATATATAGAATAGGGGTAGATTAAGCTTGAAATGAAAACTTCAAATGATGGGTTATTATGTGCAAGTTGCCTTTGGGTAATCAAAGCAAGCTTATCATCCAAGATATATGAATGAGTCGATTTAGTCATATAAATAAACGTGTGTGTAATTTGATTAGGAAGATTTTAGAGATATCGACATCGTTTGGGGCAGTCTGATTAGGGAGATTTTAGAGATATCGATAGGATTCAACTTTGCTAGTCTAAAGTTTGTCTACAGAATAGCTAATACTGTTGCTGATACTCTTGCATCAAAGGTTGTTAGTTCTAAACTTTTTTTTTTTTCGTTTATGACGATGTTCAGCTCTTTTATAAATGACTTAGTAGTGCTTTTTGATAAGCCTGCTACTACTACTAACAGACTTGTATCAGCATCTACTATGTGTAATACTTTACTACATAAATAAATTATAATCATGTCGTTTGTGTGCAAAAGAAAGGTTCGAGTGCTGAGAATCCAGTGATATCTCATATCTTTGTATTTTTTATTAACCGAGCCCATAATGTACGTAATAAATTTTCAAAGATGGAGAAAACAAAGAATTCTCTTCATTTTTATTGTTTGAAATTGAGATAAAATACAACAAAACTTGGGAAATAAGTAATGCAAGAGTGGCTGAAAAGTGACTAAGTGACAAAACTGTGATAAGAAATCAAAATAAACCATGGATTATAAGACTTTTAAGATGGGTTCACATTCACATTCTCATGAGTTTCCCACTTCAAAACATGCCCCCAATTCGTTACTTAATGAGATGCTTTGCCTTTTAGCCTATCTCTCTTTAATGTACAAAAAGGGGTCAAATTCAAAGATTGAAGATTATCAACAATTCCAAGTACACAAATGAGTCTCCTATGATATAATTCATTCATAAATAATAAGATTACAAAAAGTCAAGAAAATCCAAATCGTATAAGTCCCATCGTATTTAACGAAAACCAACTAAAGTGCGTGCTCATTTTCTATGGTTGATTAAAGATTTGGCTAACTTTTTTGGGATTTTTTGAATGTTTCGAGTTTGACCATTGCTTCAAAAGTACTAGTATTTGTATAAACTTTTTAGTTTTTACGCTATTGTCTTGAAGCTTCCCCTCTCGTGACTTTTTACAATTCATTTAAAGTGATATATATTGCGTCGAGTCATTGTCCACTTTGTACAATAGAATTTGAACTTCTATTTGATTTCTTATAAATTATTAATTCAGATTTATTTTATCCAAATCTTATGACCACCAAGGAAAAATCACTTGTTTTACTTGGTACTTCTTTATAATATCCAATTTAACCGGTCGATTCAACTAGGCAAAGGAATTGATGGATTTATTTAAAATTATTTTCATATTCATTAGGCAAATTAGTAAGTATTATATGGAATTTTTTTTCAGTGATACATTGAAATCTCATTATGATCAGAATAATTCCTTATATGTCAAAATATATTACGAGAAACTCATCAGTTGAACTAATAATTCGGGTGTTTACATGAAACATTTTAATGACATAAGTGATGTTTAGTGAAATAACGAGGCTTGAACAAACCTCCTTCATAAAAGTAAAGTTCGAAATCTTACTATTTTTTTTTAAAGAAAAATAAAAGTGGTAAGATTTTGAACTTTACATTTATGATTAAATCTCAATTTTAAGATGACGATTGAATTGAATTAACCATCATCGATTCATGTCGTGTATCTGTAACCGTTTTATCACCGTTTGATCGTTTTACCAACGTTTTGAACTTAAACGGAGCTTAAGTGTAAACTCCGTTTCAATCGCTGCTCTAATAATCTCATCTGTACAGTACCAAATCTAATTTGTACAGTGTAATCTCATCTGTACTGTTGCTAAACAGTATCAATCACACCGTTATCGTACCGCTTTACTAAACGCAGCCTCAACCAATTAAACATCAACCTAACATAATTACATGAATGTTGAATCAAACCAAACCAATCCAGTCCAAATTTAACATAACTACCTAGAAGAAATTAAAAATTACCCCAAGACCGTAGGTGTCTATAAACCTTAAAAATGATTTCTTTTTTCATCCAATAATTGTGTTATTATTATTATTACTACTATATATAATAGTAATATTTAAAATGAAAATAATTCTATAGTAATATTTATATTTTATTTATTTATTATTATTAGTGTTATATATTTGGCCTTTTTCTCTATTATTACCTACTCTACAAGGTAACAGTCCAACAGCAGACGCAAAAGGAGGAAAAAGAAACGACATCTCACCAATAATACGAGACACACAGAGATGAAATAACCTGTCCAATAAAAAACTGCCAAATAAAATTAAAAAAATACGTAATTTAGATTCTCGCCAGCTGTCACATCTAAACATACGTCACGTTTTCAGCTTACCAAAAACCGTAAGATGGTACGGCGAAATTTCGTTAATCACTAATTTAAATTTCTTAATTCCTCTGATAATCGCATTTTAGGAACAGTATAAAAGCTGAGAGAGGCGTTAGTGGGGACTGGAAATTAGCACAAACCTCGATTCGAGTGAATCAAAATCAAATGATTCATTGAAGTTTTCTCTTCCTTTTTCTCGCTTTTTCTTGAGAACCAAACACCTCAATCTTCACTCCACACATTCTAGGGTTTCTCAAGTTCGATCTTTGTCAACTGATCCAAAAATGGGAAAAGGAGGAGAGAATTTTGGTAAAGGAGAAGCGATTAATTCTAAACAAACCGTCGATCCAGATGTGTTCCCCGCTTGGGCCAAAGATATTCAAGAATGCGAGAAGCATTACAAAGTTAGCAGAAAGTCGGGGTTGTCGTCGGCGGAAGTCGAGAATCGGCGCAAGATCTACGGTTACAACGAGTTGGAGAAACACGAGGGGCAATCAATATGGAGTTTAGTTCTTGACCAGTTCAACGATACACTGGTTCGAATCTTACTTGTGGCTGCGGTAATTTCTTTTGTCCTTGCTTGGTACGATGGGGAAGAAGGAGGTGAAATGGAAATTACTGCGTTCGTTGAGCCGTTGGTAATCTTTTTGATCTTGATTGTCAACGCGATCGTCGGTGTGTGGCAAGAGAACAATGCGGAGAAAGCATTGGAAGCTTTGAAAGAGATCCAATCAGAACAAGCCACGGTGATTAGAGATGGAGTCAAGATTCCTAATTTGCCGGCTAAAGAGCTCGTTCCTGGTGATATCGTGGAACTGAAAGTTGGGGATAAAGTTCCGGCCGACATGAGAGTTTTGGAGTTAGTTAGTTCGACTCTGAGAGTTGAGCAAGGTTCGTTAACTGGAGAGAGCGAGGCGGTTAATAAATCTAACAAGTTAGTTAGTGCGGACGCTGATATTCAGGGGAAAAGAAGCATGGTTTTTGCGGGAACAACGGTGGTTAACGGAAATTGTATCTGTATGGTGACGCAAATTGGGATGGAAACGGAGATCGGGAAAGTTCACACTCAAATCCACGTGGCTTCTCAGAGCGAAGAAGATACACCATTAAAGAAGAAGTTGAATGAGTTTGGCGAGGTTTTGACTATGATAATTGGGATAATTTGTCTCTTTGTTTGGTTGATAAATGTGAAGTATTTCCTTAGTTGGGAATATGTTGATGGTTGGCCTAGGAATTTTAAGTTTTCCTTTGAGAAATGTACCTATTATTTTGAAATTGCAGTGGCATTGGCTGTTGCTGCAATTCCAGAAGGATTGCCGGCTGTTATAACTACTTGTTTAGCACTTGGGACACGAAAAATGGCTCAAAAGAATGCTCTGGTTAGGAAGTTACCTAGTGTTGAGACATTGGGGTGTACTACTGTGATTTGCTCTGATAAAACAGGGACCTTGACTACTAATCAGATGGCAGTGGCTAAGCTTGTTGCTATGGGAGCTGATCATAGTAGCTTGCGCAGTTTTAAGGTTGATGGTACTACTTACAATCCCTCTGATGGAAAAATACAAGATTGGCCAAGTGGTAGACTGGATGCTAATCTTCAAACAATCGCCAAGATTGCTGCTATATGTAATGATGCTGTTGTTACACATTCTGACCAGAAGTTTGTAGCTCATGGAATGCCTACTGAGGCAGCCTTAAAGGTTAGCCCTGTGCTTACACTTGGTTGGGTTCATGATGCGTTTATAAAATGTGATTATCTACTTGCAAAGTATATCATTTATAGCATAAGGTTTTGGTTCATGTAGACTGACATTCAATTTTAAGTGAAGCTCTTACTAACTGAGTTGATGTATATATTGTTATATGTACCTGCTCTGAAATAGCAATTATAGTGATTCTAAACTCTGATTTCCTTATTGCTACAGGTTCTTGTTGAGAAAATGGGCCTTCCTAATGGTGGTGGATCAGTCAGCAGTGATGTTCTACGTATGTTGAATATTCACATAATTTCTTTCTATTTTTATTACTTCCTTTTTAACATTAAGACTTGTAAACTTAGATATGTTATGTATGTGCTCTTAAAGGTTGTTGCCAATGGTGGAATGAATATGAGCGTCGGATTGCAACCCTGGAGTTTGATCGTGATAGGAAGTCAATGGGTGTTATTGTGGATTCCAAATCAGGAAAGCGATCATTGTTAGTAAAGGTGCTATCTTTATCTCTCTCATGTGTTTTTTTATGTGAATGCCTAGAACTCTGTTTTTACGCATGTTGATTATGTCAGGGTCTAATTTTTTAAAATATCTATTGTAAATTTAATCTCCATGTTTGTTTTTCTTTCACTTATATAGTTTTTATAGCTCTAATTTGAAGTACTTACTTTGGCAGGGAGCTGTAGAAAATTTGTTGGAGAGAAGCTCGAAGATGCAATTGTGTGATGGTTCTGTTGTACCTTTTGATTGGAGTTCAAAGAAACTTGTTTCTGACGCTCTTCAAGATATGTCAAGTGGTGCGTTGCGCTGCTTGGGTTTTGCATACAAAGATGAGCTCCCTGAGTTTGAAACCTATGATGGCAGTGATGATCATCCAGCTCATGAACTTTTACTTCATCCATCCAACTATTCATCAATTGAGAGCAATCTCACTTTTGTTGGCTTGGTTGGACTGAGGGTGAGTTGCACTGTTTCCATCAGTTGTATCGCCTTAACACTTATGATTCTTTTAATTGTATTTATTTTCACTAGGCATCTAACTTCTCTTGTTGGTGCCATGAAATGTTTGCAGGACCCTCCTCGTGAAGAGGTTCATCAAGCAATTGAAGACTGTAAAGCCGCTGGCATTCGTGTTATGGTTATTACTGGAGATAACAAGAATACAGCAGAAGCAATATGCCGTGAAATAGGTGTCTTTGGACCTACAGAGGATATCAGCTTAAAAAGTTTAACTGGAAAGGAGTTCATGGAGGTGGTGGATAAGAAAGCTCATCTGAGACAAAGTGGTGGGCTTCTGTTCTCTAGAGCTGAACCAAGGCACAAGCAAGAGATAGTGAGATTGCTAAAGGAAGATGGAGAGGTTGTTGCTATGACTGGTGATGGAGTAAATGATGCACCTGCCTTGAAACTGGCTGATATCGGGATTGCAATGGGCATTGCTGGAACAGAGGTATTTTTTCATTTTCAATTTTCAGTGATCCTTTTCAGATTCTCTTTTTGAAATGCACCTCCATATTATGTTTAAAATACTGGAGAGAATATTGGAATGAAAGGCTAATTGTTTTAAGAAAATGAAAATGAAATCCTAAATGAAGATGAGTGAGGATTACAGCTTAAAGACTCTATTTTCTCGTTCCTCTTAACTAAATAGACGTTGATGGTTGCTTCATATATAGGCACTTATTGCATTTATCTAGTTTGTTTGAATTGGTTTAAGTTATTGCTTTCTTGTTTCTCTTTTCACATCACTTTGACCAAACTTTGAACATTGTTTTAATTCTTTCCATTTGCCAGGTTGCAAAGGAAGCTTCTGACATGGTGTTGGCAGATGATAATTTTAGTACGATTGTTGCTGCTGTTGGTGAAGGCAGATCCATTTACAACAATATGAAAGCTTTTATCAGGTGGGTTGTAAGCTTTAGTCATGCTTTACAATGTGTAGAGTATAATACACATTGACAACAATGCTTGGAAAAGCATCATTGCTCTGTTTTCCCACTGTTTGATGATCGGCTGTAATAATTTCTTTCGAGTTCTTTTGATGCTAAGATACAATATACTATTGCCTTGAAAACTCTCAGGTACATGATATCTTCAAATATTGGTGAGGTTGCCTCCATATTTCTAACAGCAGCTTTGGGGATACCTGAGGGCCTGATCCCTGTCCAGCTTCTCTGGGTTAATCTTGTTACGGATGGACCACCTGCAACAGCATTGGGATTTAATCCTCCCGACAAGGACATCATGAAGAAGCCTCCTCGCAGAAGTGATGACTCTCTCATAACTGCTTGGATCTTATTCCGCTATCTGGTAGCTTGTTTCCTTTGGTGTATCTTTTGATCAGAAAAATGTCTAGTCATTGACCTTCGCATTTTGTTTGTTGCTTTTTAGTGGGATCAAGTTATTTATTGTACTTGATGGCTTTGCACAGGTTATTGGACTATATGTTGGAATAGCAACTGTTGGTATCTTCATCATTTGGTACACACACAGTTCCTTCTTGGGAATAGATCTTAGCGGGGACGGCCACACCCTTGTCGGATACTCCCAGCTCGCCAACTGGGGCCAATGCTCATCCTGGAAAAATTTCACCGTTTCACCATTCACAGCTGGGAATCAAGTCTTCAACTTTGATAGCAATCCATGCGATTATTTCCAAGGTGGCAAAGTAAAAGCCATGACCCTTTCCCTCTCCGTTCTGGTTGCCATTGAAATGTTCAACTCCCTTAATGCTCTTTCTGAGGATGGAAGCCTCTTGTCAATGCCTCCATGGGTTAACCCTTGGCTCCTTCTGGCCATGTCTGTTTCATTCGGCCTCCACTTCTTGATTCTCTACGTGCCATTCCTTGCTCAAGTATTTGGTATCGTGCCTTTAAGCTTTAACGAATGGCTGCTGGTTCTGGCTGTCGCGTTCCCTGTGATTTTGATAGATGAGGTGTTGAAGTTCATAGGGAGGTCTACAAGCGGGAGTCGGTCATCCTGGCAAAGAACGTTAAAGCCGAAATCAGAGTGAGACAGCTTGGTTATATATTGGAGAAGATGGACGGTTCTGTCCTAATATATTGCCTCTACACAGACGAAACCTTGGGAACATTACACTAAACTGTATTTTTACAATCTCAGTTCTGTTCTAGGTTCCATCTGTAACCCCCTCTGAAATTTTACAAAAGGGGGATGGTTTGGGCCACAAAAAGAAAAACTATTCCTTATATTGCTTTTGTTTTCTAGGATTTGTTATAGCTCATTTTTTCTTAAACTGTTAGAAAATGCAAAAGAAGAAGCATTTTTTTAGATTAGCCAACTCTTAATCTTCTATCTCATCCTCACTTCCTCTTGTTCTTCATTACTTTGCATTTCTTCTGGATAGAAAGAAAACAGTCAATAATTGAATGGATGATTTCATGATCCATCTTCCTTCATGGGCCAAGCCTAGCTTAAAACGTAAAGAGCTTCCACGTTTACCATTCCCATCACTTTTAGTTGGGTAAAGTTGTTGACTGATCCATGCTGGTTAATAATGCTGCTAAGTTATTACACGTACAAAATTTAATGTATCAGCAGCCTTCAATAATACGGCATTATTGAACTTATTTAATCACGTTTTGTTAAAGTCAACAGTCATTAATATCAGCAGATATTTTGTTGCCCCTACTTTTGGTTTTTGGGTCAAGTTCAATTAGGCTCCATATTCATTTCAACGAAACCCAAAAGGCCAAAACCAACCAGTGATTACGAACAAAGAAAATTAAACCAACACTGGATTGATTGGAAGGAGCCCGATGTCCCTTTAAGTAAAATTTCGGATTCAATCTTGCGAATGGCGAAAACAGATGTTAGGAGGGCTTTCTCATATGAGATTCGACGCGCCTTGACTTTGAAGTAGTCGAAATCCAATGTGATTACCAGATACTGGTTTAGTAAAAAAATAGAAAATTAAATCAATACATGTTGGATTGAGTGGAAGGAGCTCAATGTCCTTAAGTAAAGTTTCGGGTTCAATCTTGCGAATGGCGAAAACAGGTATTGGGAGGGCTTTCTCATATGGGATTCGACGCACCTTGACTTTGAAGTAATCGAAATCCAATATGATCACCAGATACTGGATTAGAAAAAAAATAGAACAAAGAAAATTAATAAGAGAATTTAGTCACCTAACCAAAGTAATTTTGTTTCTTTTTCACTAAATGCTTGACAGTGATTCTTTTCTATTTACTTTTACATTTCAAATTATATAGTTAACCTTTACTTCTTTTCCTTTCTTTGCATAAGAAGAAAAGTTAGTAATATATGGTTCACAGATAATCAAAATGTCAATTTTCATATAGTTAACACAATGACAACTAAAACACCAAAGTTCAAAAAGTAAAACTAATCTACAAAACTAGAAGGCAGATTGGAGCTCATAAATGTATAACAACTATCAAGATTAATTGGTTACATCTTCCCTAATCAAAATACTTAATTCAGAAATGACCAGCCAATTTGAATAATGATTTTTTTTGGGTATTCAACTTTTTAGACAATCTTGAAAGCATTGCCTTTGCTTAAATTTGGACATGTTAGATTTCTTGTACCCATTAGCCGCCATCGATCCACTAAGGAAAAGATGAACAAAGCCACCACCCACAGTCCTCAGCAGATATAACACCCACACCAAACATTAATATTTCTTTGCAAAATTATTCAATTTACAATTTAACAATCACATGCTTGTCTTTAATTAAGAGGCTTTCGTGAAGAAACGAAGGCGTGCAAAAGCTAAATTAGGAGAGTGTTGGTCACCCCTTTCCAGCCCATAATTTATACCCAAAAACAAACAAATGAGATTTAGGGACAACAACACGCATTTGCTTTCAACTTTTTATGAACAATTTGGGTTAATTTTCTTTGGTTTATGAAGTTTACTTATAAACAAATCCAACCTATCTGCAACTTTTTTATATAAGAAGACAAAGACAATTGGAAGGGAATTTTTATTTAATATTAAGGGTGAAATTTGAAAACGATTTCCATTGATTTTGATATATTCACCTAGGCTTTGCCTCTAGCAAATTGTGCTGATCCAATCCAAGGGGTGGGTCACGGGCCAGATAAGTCTAAAATTTGTGAAAAACAAAAAAGAGTACATTTTACTAACTAGGCTTAAAAATTATTGAGAAATGTTTACTATATTGCTATCTTTTAGCTTTTCTAATTTTAAATGTCTAAAATAATTACATATAAGCTATGTTTTCTATCTAAACCAAACCCCATCAACCTACCCTAATCATTTTCTCTCCTTGAAGAATGAAATTAACTTATAGTTAATTATACAGTATATAGTATATGATCATAGGGCATGTAAACATACAAAATACCCCAAAAGTCTCATGTATTAGTCTTTACTTAATAATACTAATAAACATTGCCAAAACTTAGAATGGTAGTTAAAATTATGGAAACAACAACTGTTAGCTTGAGTAGAAGGAACTTAATGTCCCTTAAACAAGATTTCGGATCTGAATCTTATGAATGACAAAAATAAGTGTTGGGATAGCTTCCCTCCATATGGGATTCGATCGACATGCCTCAATTCTACAGTAATCGAGACCCAATGTGTGGTCACCGAATACCGGAAGATTAGTTATAAAAAAAAAAAATTAAAATGATAGAATCTTGCATTGGGAAGATCTAGATCTGTATTGAATTAAAAAACTATGTACTTTATAGATCTAATGTAATCTAATAAGTCCCAAAAATACAATTTTGATTCATGCCCTTTACTCCCAAATATGCAAATCTATGTCTAGATATATTTTTTTTTGCCTAATTTCAGGTAAAACAGATTCTACATTTATATTCCATTATGTCTAGAATTAATTCCTTTAAATTAGTCGTCATTTATATTTAACAATCAATGAAGACTTGGTAGAAAGTGTAGGATCATAAACAATCTGCGCAACTCCTCTCACCTACTATACGCATTACGCAAGAGGTTAGATACTTGGAAATCACCAAACCTCTTGACCATTCTTTATTTTCTCTCTCTTCCCTTCTTATAAACCCTTTCACATAAACATTTTTTCCCTGCAACCAAACTAAACCAAACCTGAAACACCCAAACACACACTTATGTCAATCCTAGGAGGAGGAGGCAAAATGAAGTCGCCGGGGAAGCCTCCTGTTGCCACCGGCGGCGACGTCGACAACCTCCCACTTTTCAACACTTCTTCACGCTTGGAACTCCAAAGTTACCCCAAAACAGCTAAACCAACTGTTTCCCCTACACTTGCTGAGCTTCTTATGCGTGTAGATGATGCCCAAAATGATGTTTCCGGTAACAATACTCCGGTCGATCATCGTGTTCTTGAGCTTGGTGGTGGTGGTTATGGCGGTGGGTCTCTGCCTTCTTCTCATCCCTTTGTTCTTTCGTTTAATAGCTTAATTTACAGTGTTAAAGTTCGGAAAAAGTTGGCATTGCCGTTTTGTGGGAAAGGGGCAAGTAAAGTTGAGACTAATAATAATACCAAGGTATTGTTGAATGATATCTCGGGTGAAGCAAGGGAAGGTGAAATCATGGCGGTTCTCGGCGCAAGTGGGTCTGGGAAATCGACTTTGATCGATGCACTGGCGAGCAGGATTTCGAAAGAGAGCTTAAAGGGTTCTTTAACTTTGAATGGTGAGGTTTTGGAGTCGAAACTATTGAGGGTGATTTCGGCTTATGTGATGCAGGATGATCTTCTGTTTCCAATGCTTACTGTGGAAGAGACTCTGATGTTTTCTGCCGAGTTCAGGCTTCCTCGTTCGCTTTCGAAGAAGAAGAAGAAGGCTAGAGTTCAAGCTTTGATTGATCAACTCGGCCTTAGAAGTGCTGCAAAGACTGTGATCGGAGATGAAGGCCACCGGGGAGTTTCAGGTGGGGAACGCCGGCGAGTTTCGATTGGAATTGATATAATTCATGACCCAATTGTCCTGTTTCTTGATGAACCAACTTCAGGGCTTGATTCAACGAGTGCATATATGGTTGTCAAGGTGTTGCAACGAATTGCAAGGAGTGGCAGTATCGTGATTATGTCGATTCATCAGCCGAGTTATAGAATCATGAGCTTACTTGACAGATTGATCTTTCTTTCTCATGGAAACACTGTTTACAGTGGCTCCCCTGCGAATTTACCGCCTTTTTTTGCTGAATTTGGTCACCCAATTCCAGAGAATGAAAACAGGACAGAGTTTGCTCTTGATTTGATCCGTGAGCTTGAAGAAGCCCCTGGTGGAACCAAGAGTTTAGTTGAATTCAACAAGTCTTGGCAAGCAAGAAAGCATAGGAGAAATGGGTTTTCCAACGGACCGAATCTCTCACTCAAAGATGCAATCAGTGCAAGCATTTCTAGAGGAAAGCTAGTCTCTGGAGCAACAAACAATGATTCAAACTTAACATCTTCAGTTCCAACTTTTGCCAATCCATTTTGGATCGAAATGATAGTTATTGCCAAAAGATCACTTCTAAACTCAAGAAGAACGCCTGAATTGTTCGGAATTCGCTTGGGTGCAGTTGTTGTCACTGGGATCATCTTAGCCACCATGTTTTGGAAACTTGACAATTCACCTAGAGGTATCCAAGAGCGCTTAGGCTTCTTTGCCTTTGCCATGTCCACAACTTTCTACACTTGTGCCGAAGCAATCCCGGTCTTCATTCAAGAAAGATACATTTTCATGAGGGAAACAGCTTACAATGCTTATCGTCGTTCCTCCTACGTATTGGCTCACTCCATAATCGCCATTCCTTCTCTTGTTATCCTCTCCTTGGCCTTCGCCGCGATAACATATTGGGCAGTAGGCCTTGCAGGAGGCCTTTCAGGCTTCTTTTTCTTCTTCTTAACAATCTTTGCCTCATTTTGGGCAGGAAGTTCCTTCGTAACATTCCTTTCAGGTGTTGTCTCTCATGTCATGTTAGGTTTCACTGTCGTTGTGGCAATCTTGGCCTATTTCCTACTCTTCAGCGGCTTCTTCATTTCAAGAGATAGACTTCCCACATATTGGTTATGGTTTCACTATATCTCTTTGGTGAAATACCCTTACGAAGGTGTTCTTCAGAACGAGTTCGATGACCCATTGAAATGCTTCGTTCGAGGTGTCCAAATGTTCGACAATACTCCTCTTGGAGAAGTTCCGGTGTCCCTGAAAATTAAGTTGTTGCAAAGCATGAGCAGTGTTTTGGGTATGAATATTACAAGCTCAACTTGCGTGACAACGGGTAAGGATATTTTGGTGCAGCAGGGAATAACGGAGTTAAGCAAATGGAATTGCTTGTGGATTATAATTGCTTGGGGATTTTTCTTTAGAATTCTGTTTTACTTTACTTTGTTGGTGGGCAGCAAGAACAAAAGAAGGTAAATAATAGTATAGTAAATAATTAAGATGGTTATATATGAACAAGAAATTCCCAAACTATATGTAATTTGTGGTAAAGGGTTTTAAATTTTCTTATTAAAAAGTTGAAATGGTGATTCTTCTTTCTAAAATGGGATGTAATTGTTGTATTTGGCTCTTTTATAGCTTCAATTATGTCATCAAATGGGATGACCCTTTTGATTCTCTTGAATTCTAATTCTGAAATTTGCATTTTAAGCATTATCATCATTTGATAAAACTCATACTATATATTTTAAATAATTCATGTTTCTTTTGGGAGAAGTGTTATGGAATATATTCTTAATTTAATTAAAGTGCATATATATAATCCAAAGTCCATGTATAGTTAATCTACTTCATACCAAATGCATTACCAATATCACTTTATAAACTTGTTTTAAAAGGGAAAAATTAAAGTGCAAGCTTCTAAAAAAATCCCGCTTTGAGGCATGTTTTAAACTCGTTAATATTTTGTTGAAATTAGGTGATTCAGGTTGAAGTTTTGTTGAAAGTGCTACCTCAAGCTTCAATCAAAGGAAAATAAAACAAAGATATAGTTAAATCATGACAAATATTAAAGTAAGGATTGGGGCAGCTTGTAATTGACCTTTTTCTAACTTTAATTTGATGAACCTTCCATTAATTTTAAGCCTCCCATTATTAAGGGGAAAAAAAGGTTTTCTGGATTAGAGTGGATATTTTCAATACATTCGTGGAATATTGTCTGGTTTTGAGTGAGAAGTGAGAACAGCAATCTTGACTTGGTGGTGCTGGTGAGATACGATTTGGCTGTTAAGTTGAGTTGATTCCATTTTTGGGTCAAATTTCGTCCTTAGACTTATAATCTGTCTACTCATTCAGTTTGGTCCCCTAGTAATATATGTTTATGTCTTGTGATTTGTAGATCAATTCATTCCAGTCCTTTAGATTGTAACTTGGTTTAATTGGGTCCTTAGATTTACATTTCAAGTCCAATTTCCATTATTTATATAAAGTAAAACTATTAGATTTTGAATTATGATTTATTAAAATTGAATTGGAAAAAACCCTCGTTACAAAACCTATTTAAAAATAATTACAAAACCTCAAATGGGTATATATTTTATATTAAGTAGTTAGAGTCCGTTTGGTTACTTTTTTTAGAGAAAGTTTAGGATAAGAAAGTTTAATTGACTCAAATACTATTTCTCTAAAGTGAGAAAGTGTTTTAACACGAGGGAGGTGTTAAAACACTTTCTCACTTTTCTAATGAAAGTGGTTTTGGGACAAAATTACATAAAAGGGTTTTGTTGTAAAATTTTGAATATTCATCAAAGGGTATTTTAATAAATTTAACTTTATTTCCATTGGAAAATAACAAACCAACCAAACAGTTTGAAGCACTTTCTTAGGAATTTAATTTAAATTTTAGAGGTTAAACAAACATGCTAAAATACTTTCTTAAGAAAAAAACTTTCTAGTCCTAAACTTTCTATAGAAACTTCCAAACGGGCTCTTATTATTTCCTCTTATTCTTGGTCCCAAACAACAAAGTTAAGTGGAACAAAATCCTATAGAAAAAGCCCCATGCTATAGTAACCAACAAACAATTCCATTTATTTAACTGGTTGATTTCCTGCAACATCAATATATCATTTCCCGTTGTTATACAAGTTGAGCTTGTTAAGTTCCTGCCCCAAACATTTCCCACGCTTGATAGCATCTTATTTTGTAATGTTGTTGGCAATGCTCCGAGTGGCGTTTGTTCAAAGACTTGTGTACCCCGAGCAAAGCATTTGGATCCCACGAATTCATTTTGTAGAAGAGCTTCGTAGGGATATTTCACTAGAGATATATAGTGAAACCAAATCCAGAATTTTGGAAGCTGATCTCGAGAAACGAGGAATCCACAGAAGAAAAGGAAGTATGATCCAAAAGAAATAGCAATAGCAAAGGCAATGAAGTAATTAGGGAATGCCCCTGCAACAAATGCTGTGAATGAACTTGCAGCCCAAAACATTGCCAAGTTTGTTAGGAAAAAGAAGAAAAAACCGGAGAAGCTACCCGAAAAGCCAATAGTCCAAAATGTTACCATGGAAAAGATGAGGGAGAGGATGGTCAATGACGGGATAGAGATTAAACAACGAGCAAAAGCGTAGGAGGAACGACGATAAGCATTATAAGCAGTCTCTCTCATCAAAATATATCTTTCTTTGATGAATTCGGGGGCTTCGGTTGTGCATAGGCCAGCAATTGCAGTTAACAAGAGAGCTATACATCCTAATCGCTCCTGTACGCCTCTTGGGGAATCCTCGATTTGCCAAAACGTGGTGCCTAAAATAATACCAGTAAAAATAATTGCGCCTAAGCGGGCACCAAACTCTTCAGGCTTTCTTCTCGAATTTGTTACTAGCCTTTTGATTAATATGAGCATTTCGTACCAAAATGGATTGGCAAATGCTGGAACTGCAAAAGATGTTAGATTGGCATCAGTTGCTGCAATGACACCACTAACTAGCTTCCCTCGAGCAATGCTTCTCATTATTGCGTCTTTAAGTTGAAGACTACTCGACTTATAATTGGAATCGTTATCGGGATTCATTGAAGCCTGCCATGACTTGTTGAATTCCACTAAATTCCGGGCTTCGGATGGAGTGTCATCAAGTTCACGTATGAAATCAAGAGCAATTTCAGCTGGATTTCCCTTCTTAGGAAATGCACATCCAAAATCATCAAAGAAACATGGGAGGTTATCTGCTGACCCATTGAACACTGTTTGTCCATGAGATAGAAAAATTAAGCGATCAAGCAAGTCCACAATCCTGGAACTTGGTTGATGAATGGACATGATAACAATGCTTCCGCTCTGTGCAATTCTTTGCAAGACTTTAACAACCTTGTATGCACTGGTTGAATCCAGCCCCGAAGTTGGTTCATCGAGGAACAAGAGTATTGGATCATGAATTATATCAATTCCAATTGAAACACGTCTACGTTCCCCTCCGGAGACACCCCTACGCCCTTCATCTCCAATTATAGTCTTTGCTGCATTTCTCAGGCCGAGTTGATCAATCAAAGCTTGAACCCTCTCTTTCTTTTTCGCATTTGAAAGTGAGAGAGGAAGCCTGAAGTCCGCAGAAAACATGAGTGTCTCTTCCACTGTCAACATTGGAAACAAGAGATCATCTTGCATGACATAGGCAGAGATCACTTTCAACACGCTAGACTCCAGGGCCTCACCATTCAAAGTCACAGACCCTTTCAGGCTATTTCTGTCAATCCTGTTTGCAAGAGCATCTAGTAGTGTGGATTTGCCAGAGCCACTTGCACCGAGAATCGCCATGATTTCCCCTTCCATTGCTTCACCCGAGATGTCATTTAGCAAGATCTTAGTATTAGTATTTGTCTCTCGAGAAACAATATTGTTCCCACAATAGGGGAATCTTGACTTGGGGCCAACTTTGACACTGTAAGTCAAGTTTTCGAAGGAAAGAAGAAATATTGGATCAACTGTGGGGTTGCTGCTATTGGGAATGTTTAGAGTTTGATGCTCACTATATTTTTGAGTGTTTTGCTCTACCTTCTGGAAATCTTTGAGTGAAGGAGAGGGTGAGAATTGAGTCTGAAAAGGTAACTTTTGAAGCTCCATTGTTGTCTGATCTATAGCCTATATCTTTTAGCAATTTATACTAGCAATTCGTCTTTTCCCTCAAATTCCAACTCGAAATTGCTAATTCTAATTGGACGAAATTATTTGTTTTTTTTATTACATACGTCTAGCGCAAGTTAATTTTCAATTAGTTGCCAGATCCGTGAATTTGGTACGACTATCAAATTTTTAAAAGAAAAATTGCAAAAGAATCACATGTTTATAATGTATTATATTCTTCCCTATATATTTAACAATTTATATTATTCATTTCATGAACTGCTCATGCAATTAAATTAGATTTAAAGGAATTATATTTTGCAAGTCACAATATTCCAGAATCAAATAAATTAGTTCTATAATGCATACTAAATCTTACATCTTTCTGGACAAAATCTCTAGGATTTTCTTCTCTTAAAACAAAATCTTTTGATGAGGATATTTTGCCGAACATATAGTATATACAACTCAAAATGATGATTAATTAAGAATGGCAATCGAATTTCAACTCTAAACTCTGCTTAGGCAACTTTTTATTTTATTTTATTTTTTGTTCGTGCATCCAAATACATTGTGGAGACCCATATACATAAGTAACTTGTTTCTTAATTGGGTTTTCAGGTCTCTATAATTACCCTTTCTTGCTGCAGTCATATACTCATAACAATTCCAAAAAGTTGTCTCTAAACCCCAAAGCTTCCTTTAGTTTGAAAACAAGAAATATAATTGCCAGAAGTCAAACCCGAAGCTACATACAACTAAACTAAAATCTCTCATGTATAAGATTTTTTGTCCAAATTAAGAAAGCACATACCATGTTCACAACTAAATCTTTGGAAAAATACAAATGATGATTAACTAGAATTGATGAGGTTGATACACAATATTAATTACTAGTTACATGCATGAATTAATTTCTTTTACTTCCTCTTGTTCTTGCTCCCAAGCAACAAAGTAAAGTAGAATAAAATCCTAAAGAAAAATCCCCAAGCTATAACAATCCACACGCAATCCCATTTGCTAAGCTCGTTGATCCCTTGTTTGATTAGTATATCCTTCCCTGTTGTCAAACACGTTGAGCTACTAATATTGCTGCCCAAGACATTTCCCATGCTTGCTAATAAATCATCCTTTGTCGACGTTGGCAGTGTCTCAAGTGCCGATTGATCAAACAATTCAACACCCCGAGAAAAGCACTTCTTCGGATCAAGGAATTCATTTCGTAGAAGAGCTTCGTAAGGGTATTTGACCAAAGAAGTATAATGTAGCCATATCCAATATTTTGGAATTCGATTTCGAGCAACGAGGAATCCACTCAAGAAAAGGAAGTAGGAAACGGTGGTAATACCAATAACAAAGGCAAGGAACACATCGGGAACAAGCCCTGAAAGAAATGCTGCAAATGAGCTTCCGGCCCATAATGAGGCGAAGGTTGTAACGAAGAAAAAGAGATATCCCGAAAAGCCACCGGCAAGGCCAATAGGCCAAAAGGTTATAGTGGAGAAAGTAAGGGCAAGGATGAATAATAATGGGATGTGGATTAAAGAACGAGAAAGAACGTATGAAGAACGTCGATAAGCATTGTAAGCAGTTTCTCTCATGAAAATGTATCGTTCTTGAATGAAAGTAGGGACTTCAGTTAAGCAATTAAAGAAGATTGTGGCAATGGAAATGGCTATGCATCCTAGTCGCTCTTGTACACCGCTGGGGGAATCGTCAAGTTGCCAAAACATGGTTGCTAGGATGATCGCAGTGGCCGTTATTGTACCAATTCGGACAGCAAATTTCGCCGGCATTCTTCTTGAATTTGTTAACAATCTTTTGCCTAATACCAACACTTCAATCCATAATGGATTAGCAAAAGCTGGGATCGAAGATGGATGATTGAGATGATCATTTGCGGCCGTGGCTCCAGAAAGTACTAATTTGCCTCGAGAAATGCTTTTGCTTATTGCTTCTTTAAGTGGAAGACTTGACCTTATGGAGAAAACATTGTCATTAAGATCCGTTGAGGCCAGCCATGACTTGTTGAATTCAACTAATTCTTGGGTTCCTGAATGAGTATTTACTTCAAGCTCACGGATGAAATCAAGAGCAAACTCGGATGGATTCTCGTTCTCAGGAATTGGGTGTCCGAAATCACTGAAGAACTGGGGTAGATTTTCCGGTGAGCTGTTGTACAATGTTTGTCCATGTGATAGCAATATCATGCGATCAACTAAACTCAAAATCCTAGAACTTGGTTGGTGAATGGACATGATCACGACACTCCCGCTCCGTGCAATCCGCTGCAAGACCTTAACAACCTTGAATGCACTAGTTGAGTCTAGCCCTGAAGTTGGTTCATCGAGGAACAAGAGAATTGGATCATGAATTATATCAATTCCAATGGAAACTCGCCTGCGTTCACCTCCAGAGACGCCTCGATGCCCTTCATCTCCAATCACAGTCTTGGCTACATTTATCAAGCCAAGTTGATCAATTAAAGCTTGAACTCTAGCTTTCTTCTTCGCCTTTGAAAGCGAACGAGGAAGCCTGAACTCAGCTGAAAACATGAGTGTCTCTTCCACCGTTAGCATTGGAAACAAAAGATCATCTTGCATAACATAAGCAGAAATCACCTTTAAAAGGCTTGAATCCAAAACCTCCCCATTCAAAGTTATGGACCCTTTGAGGCTATGCTTTGAAATCCGATTAGCAAGAGCATCAATCAGGGTCGATTTCCCCGAACCACTTGCACCTAAAATCGCCATGATTTCGCCTTCTCTCGCTTCACCCGACACATCTTTCAGTATGCTCTTGGTATTAGTCTCCGGAGAAACATTATTTCTCTTCCGAAAAAAGGGGAGCCTTGTTTTGGGGCCAACTTTGACATCATAAGTTAAGTTGTTGAAGGAAAGAACAAATGGGTCTAAAATTGGGAAGGAAGTGAAGCCGGTGGCATTGAGAATGTCTAGGAGCTGATGAGTTTGATCTTCTGAAGGGGATTGTTGGATCTCCATTTTTGGCTTTCGGACTAATTTAATTTCTCATAAAAAAAACTCAAAAGATGCTGAAGTAATTGGCCATGGCGGATTAGAGTCGAGCTAGATTTATAATAATGTATTATATACACTTCAGGTCACACGTCACAATTGCTGAACATAGGGCATTTGCTGGCAACTCATTTTATTATTAAAAAAAAACAGTTGACTGTTTATAAGTTTGATGTTTTACTTTTGTGCAATTAATTTACCTTTCTAAGATCAAAATCCCACTCACAACAATACATTTGAGAGAAATTTCCGAGCAGCTTCCAAAATTTTGGTCTTTTATTGCAAGTAATTTTTCCTTAACCACATTGAATTTCTTAACTATATGGTTTTGGGTACATTAGTAGCAACTTTTTGGGGGGTACACTACATTGGCAGCAAAGTCTATGGATGTTACGTTACGTTATCTATGAAATTCATTAAGTTTATATTTGAGTTGAAGAATGAGGATCCTATGTTCGATCTTTTACATACGCGAGGAAGTTAATTAAAAAAAAAAGGAAGAAAGAAGATAAGTTTCTTTATGATAATTTGGATTATAACTTATAGTTGATTAATTATCATCATGATGCTTTGGTGATCAAGAAAGATAGCCAATAAAAGTTTTAAAATAGAAAGAATAAGAATTGAAGAAAATCAGAGTGAAGATACCCAAATCTTTGATGTGATATAAGATATATTTTGTTGGATAATCTGTCTCTTTAATAATTTAAAACCTCTGTACAAAAGGGAAAAAAATGTTTGATGTCTTCTCAACAATTTGTCGGACTTAAATTTTGAAAAGACTATCTATCGTTATTCTAAAAATGGAATTTTTTGTTTGGGCATCATAGATTTAAACCGAAATAAATTGGTGGGGGCAGGTAATGGTATTTGCCTCACGAAAAGTTTATCTTACTACCATCTTATCTTACTATACTATACTATACTATACTATATATATATATATTACTATATAAAATCACGAATTCAAAAATTATAATTGGGAAATTTCATAAATATCCTTAATATTATAGTATAATAATTTTTTAAATAAGTACTTTTTTGGTCATTTAATAACTTTTTTTTTGACATGAGATTAGTTCAAGTTTTTATTAATTATGGAAAGATATTGCAAATCCAATATTTAAAAATTTTAAATTATGGAAAGATATTAATAATCCACTATAATTGTAATTAATAATTTACTTCTAATAAGTTTTTTAGATTATAATATATTTAATTATAATATTATTATTTATAGTCATGAAACTTTTTATTTTAATTATGTAAAGATATTGTAAATATAAAATATAATTATAATAATTTACTCCCCATAATTATATGGAATATTTTTTATTTATAATTTATATTTATTTAATTTAAAGAAATTATGGGCATTTAGGAAAAAAATTAGTTTAATACTTTACATGTTTAAAAAAATTGGTCTTATGCCGAGTAGACCTGTTCAAGGGCTTGGACAAAAATTTAAAGCTCGTTGGACGGGCTTGGATAAAATTTTAAAGCCCACTTACAAAATGGGCCGGGCTTGGTCTTAACCATAAAAGCCCGGCGCGGCCCGTATACTTAAATAATTATAATATTTTATTTGTTTTTAATTAGATTGACTAGTTAAAATATTCATTAGATGTGTAAATTAATTATTTTGAAAAAAATATATATGTTAATAAAGCTTTACTATCTTAGATATAATATATATTATTAAATAAATAATAAATATATTTTAAATAAATAATAATGAGTTTAAAATAAATAAAAAATATATATTTAATTACTAAAAGGGTGGGCTTGGACGGGCCTTGGATAAAGTTTTTTTTTTTAATTGGGCATAAGTTTAGACCCGTTTAATCGGGCCGGGCTTGAACAAGCCATATAAGTATAAATCAAAGCTTGGGCCCGGCCCGAACCCGGCCCGGCCCTGCCCATGAACACCTCTAATGCCGAGGTTGTCAAAATTAAAGTTTCCTATGCCAAGGAAAAAAAATGGCTGACTTACTTTCATTTGGCAGTTTCCCACGATTATAACTGGGTGATTTCCAAAGCAGTGCTTCAATATTCTTTCCAAAAAAATAAAATATTGGTTTAATACTTTACATCATCTAACATAATCTCAGCAACATTGGATTTAAAAATTTGTTTTTACGAGCATCTGAATCTTGTTTCGATTTAATAAGAAATTAATTTAGAAAAAATAAGAAATACGATATTAAAAGCGTAAAAAACCCTTCAATCTTTTTGGCATTGAATTATATATTTTTATGAGTATTTTAGCCAAAAATTGAGAAGAAATCTTTCGTGTCAATTTTTTTTGTAAAATTTTAGTTGAAATCGTGTACTAGCAAACCATCACAGTTTTTTTTTGCTAAAAACACGTTTTGGGAACCCGGCTCAATTTTGCCTGATTTCTGGCTCCGAGACTACTTGAAATATCTATATTCATCTAATCAAATCTCACCCACATTAGATTTAAGGATTTGTCTTGACGAGCATCTGAGTTTTGTTTCGATTTAATTAGAAATTAATTTGGAAAAAATAGGAAAAACGATATAAGAAACGTCAAAAGCCCTTCAATCTTTTTGGCGTTGAGTTATATATTTTTTATGAGTATTTTAGCCAAAAATTGAGGAATTATCTTTCGGGTCAATTTTCACAAAATTTTAGCTGAAATCGCGTAATAACCATAATAGTTTTTGGATAAAAAAACGTTCTGTGGCCTCGGCTCAGTTTGCATGATTTTCGACGCCAAGGCTACTTGAGATATCTATATTCATCTAATCAAATCTCAGCCACATTGGGTTTAAAAATTTCTTTTTACAAGCATCTAAATCTTGTTTCGATTCAATTAGAAATTAATAAAGAAAAATATGAAAAAAAAAGATATTAAAAGCGTGAAAAGTCCTCCAATCTTTTTGACGTTAAATTATATATATTTTAAGAGTATTTTATCAGAAAATTGAGGAAAATTTTTTCGGGTAATTTTTTTGCAAAATTTTAGCCAAAATCGTGTACTAACCATCACGGTTTTGGGCTAAAAACGAGTTTCGGGGCACCAGCTCAGTTTTGCATTATTTTTTACGCCGACACTCCTTGAAATAATTATATTCATCTAATAAAATCTTAGCCAAATTGTATTTAAGATTCTTTTTTATTTTTAACGAGCATCTGAATCATGTTTCAATTTAATTAGAAATTAATTTAGAAAAAATATGAAAAACGATATTAAAAGCGTCAAAAGCCCTTCAATCGTTTTGACGTTGAATTATATATATTTTTATGACTATTGTGGCTAAAAATGGAGGAAAAATATTTCGGGTCAATTTTTGCAAAATTTTAGCCGAAATAGTGTATCATCACAGTTTTTTTTTTGGCTAAAAACGCGTTTTAGGGCCCCGTGTCAGTTTTACATGATTTTTAGTGGCAACGTTCCTTGAAATATCTATATTCATCTAACCAAATCTTAGCCACATTGGATTTAAGGATTTGTTTTTACGAGCATTTGAATCATGTTTCAATTTAATTAAAAATTAATATGAAAACAAATAGGAAAAACGATATTAGAAGCGTGAGAAACCCTTCCATCTTTTTGGCGTTGAATAATATATTTTTTATGAGTATTGTGGCTAAAAATTGAGAAAAATATTTCGGGTCAATTTGTAAAATTTTAGCCGTAATTGTGTACCATCATGATTTTTTTTTGGCTAAAAACGTGTTCCGGGGCTCTAGGTCAGTTTTGCATGATTTTTGACGCCAAGACTCATCTAACCAAATCTCAGCCACATTGTATTTAAGGATTTGTTTGTACGAATTTCTAAATCTTATTTCGTTTTAATCCGAAATTAATTTTGAAATAAAATAGGAAAAACGAAATTAGAAGCATGAAAAAGGCTTTCAATTTTTTTGGCGTTGAATTATTTATTTTTTATGAGAATTTTCGCTAGAAAATGAGGAAAAATCTTTCGGGTCAATTTTTGCAAAATTTAGCCGAAATCATTTACTAACCATCACGGTTTTCGGCTAAAAATGCGTTTCGGGGCCCGCCTCAGTTTTGCATGATTTTTAGTGCCAAGACTTCTTGAAATATTTACATTCATCTAACCAAATCTCAGCCGCATTAGATTTAATGATTTTTTTTACGAGCATCTGAATCTTATTTCGATTTAATTAGAAATTAATTCGAAAAAAATAAGAAAAACAATATTAGAAGCATTAAAAGCCCTTCAATCTTTTTGATATCGAATTATATATATTTTTATGAGTATTTTAGCCAAAAATTGAGGAAATATCTTTCGGGTCAACTTTTGCAAATTTTTAGCCGAAATCGTGTATTAACCATCACGGTTTTGGCTAAAAACGCTTTACAGGGTCACAACTCTGTTTTGCATGATTTTTTGCGCCGAGACTCCTTGAAATATTTTTATTTATCTAACCAAATCCCAACCACATTGGATTTAAGGATTTGTTTTTATGTACATCTGAATCTTGTTTCGATTTAATTTGAAATTAATTTAGAAAAAATATGAAAAACGATATTAAAATCGTGAAAAGTACTCCAATCTTTTTTGGCATCTTTTCAAAATTAACATTGACATTATATTACACGATTTTGCCGTTAAATTATATATATTCTAGGAGTATTTTATCCAAAAATTGAGGAAAAATTTTTCGGGTCATTATTTACAAAATTTTAGCCAAAATCGTGTACTAACCATCACGGTTTTTGGCTAAAAACGCGTTTCGGGGCACTAGCTCAGTTTTGCATGATTTTCGGCGCCGACACTCCTTGAAATAACTTTATTCATCTAATAAAATCTTAGCCAAATTACATTTAAGATTCTTTTTTTGTTTTTAACGAGCATATGAATCATGTTTCGATTTAATTAGAAATTAATTTAGAAAAAATATGAAAAACGATATTAATATCGTCAAAAGCCCTTCAATCTGTTTGGTGTTGAATTATATAATTTTTATGAGTATTATGTTAAAAATTAAGGAAATATCTTTCGGGACATTTTTTTGCAAAATTTTAGTCGAAATCGTCTAATAATCATCACGGTTTTTTTGGGCTAAAAACGCGTTCCGGGGCCCATTTCAGTTTTGAATGATTTTTGGCGCCGAGATGCCTTGAAATATCTATATTCATCTAATCAAATCTCTGTCTCATTGCATTTAAGGAATTACTTTTACGAGCATCTAAATCTTGTTTCGATTTCATTAGAAATTAATTCAGAAAAAGTAGGAAAATGATATTAGAAGCGTAAAAAATCTTTCAATATTTTTGGCGTAGAACTATATATTTTCTTATGATAATTTAGAAAAAAATTTGAGGAAATATCTTTTCGGCCAATTTTTGCAAAATTTTAGCCGAAATCGTGTAATAATCATCACGATTTTTGGTTAAAAATGCGTTCTAGTGACCCGAGTCAGTTTTGCATGATTTTTGGCGCTAAGACTACTTGAGATATCCATATTCATCTAATCAAATCTCAGACACATTGCATTTAAGGATTTATTTTTACAAGCATCTAAATCTTATTTCGATTTAATTAGAAATTAATTCAGAAAAAATATGAAAAACGATATGAAAATCGTGAAACGTCCTCCAATATTTTTGGCGTTAAATTACATATATATATATATATTTCATGAGTATTTTGGCCAAAAGTTGAGGAAAAATTTTTCTGGTCATTTTTTGCAAAATTTTAGGCGAAATTGTGTACTAACCATCAGGGTTTTTTGTGTGTGCTAAAAACACGTTTCGGGGCCCTGACTTAGTTTTGCCTGACTTTTGGCATCGAGGCTCCTTGAAATATATATATACACATCTAATAAAATCTCAACCACATTGCATTTAAAGATTTGTTTTTACGAGCATCTGAATCTTGTTTCGATTTAATTTAGATTTTAATTCAATAAAATATGAAAAGCAATATTAAAAACGTGAAAAGTCCTCTAACATTTTTGGAGTTGAATTATATATATTTTATGAGTATTTTAGACAAAAATAGAGGAAAACTATTTTTGGTCAATTTTTGCAAAATATTAGCCGAAATCACGGTTTTTTCCTAAAAAACGCGTTTCGGGACCCCGGTTCAGTGTTGTATGATTTTTTGCGCCGAGACTCCTTGAAATATCTATATTAATCTAACAAAATCTCATCCATAATGGATTTAAGGATTTGTAAAACAAGCATCTGAATTTTGTTTCGATTTAATTAGAAATTATTTCAGAAAATAATAGGAAAACGAAACTAGAAGCATGAAAAGCCTTCAATCTTTCTAGCGTTGAATTATATAATTTTTATAAGTACTGCGGCTAAAACTTGAGGAAATAAATTTTGAGTCAAATTTTGCAAAATTCTAGCCGAAATTGTGTAATAATTATCACGGTTTTTGTCTAAAAACGCGTTCCGGGGCCCCGACTAAGTTTTGCATGATTTTTGATGCCAAAACTCTTTGAGATATCCATATTCATCTAATCAAATCTTAGCTACATTGGATTTCAGAATTTGTTTTTACGAGTATCTGAATATTGTTTCGATTTAATTAGAAATTAATTCAGAAATATATGAAAAACGATATTCAAAGCGTGAAAAGTCCTCCAATCATTTTGGCGTTAAATTATATATATTTAATGATTATTTATGCAAAAATTTGACGGAAAAATTTTTCGGGTCATTTTTTACAAAATTTTAGCTGAAAATCGTGTATCACGGGTTTTAGGTCAAAACACGTTTCGGGACCCCGGCTTAGTTTTGCATGATTTTCGGTGCCGAGACTCCTTGAAATATCTATATTTATCTAATCAAATCTCAAACACAATGAATTTAAGGATTTGTTTTTACGAGCATCTGAATGTTGTTTCGATTTAATTAGAAATTAATTCAGAAAAATATGAAAAACGATATTAAAAGCGTAAAGAGTCCTTCAATCCTTTTGGCTTTTAATTATATATATTCTATGAGTCTTGTGGCTAAAAATGGAGGAAAAATATTTCGGGTTAATTTTTGCGAAATTGTAGCCGAAATCGTGTACCATAACGGTTTTTTTTTGGCGAAAAATGCGTTATGGGATTCATCTAACCAAATCTTAGCCACATTGGATTTAAGGATTTGTTTTTACGAGCATTTGAATCATATTTTAATTCAATTAGAAATTAATTTGAAAACAAATAGGAAAAACGATATTAGAAGCATGAGAAGCCATTCAATTTTTTTAGCGTTAAATTATATATTTTTTATGAGTATTGTGGCTAAAAATTGAGAAAAATATTTCCGGTCAAGTTTTGTAAAATTTTAGCCGAAATTGTGTACCATCATGGTTTTTTTTTTTGGCTAAAAACGCGTTCCGGGACTCTAGGCCAATTTTGCATGATTTTTGGTGCCAAGACTCCTAATATATATATATATATATATATAGACACACACACACACACATACACACACACATCTAACTAAATCTCAGCCACATTGTATTTAAGGATTTGTTTGTATGAGTTTCTAAATCCTGTTTCGATTTAATCAGAAATTAATTTTGAAATAAAATAGGAAAAGCGATATTAGAAGCGTGAAAATGGCTTTCACTTTTTTGGCGTTGAAT
This sequence comes from Corchorus olitorius, assembly GCA_001974825.2. Lineage (NCBI taxonomy): Eukaryota > Viridiplantae > Streptophyta > Magnoliopsida > Malvales > Malvaceae > Corchorus > Corchorus olitorius. Next base: position 28,885 of record AWUE01013932.1, on the reverse strand, counting down.
TATTTATTTTTTATGAGTATTTTCGCTAGAAAACGAAGAAAAATCTTTCGGGTCAGTTCTTGCAAAGTACTATCCATCATGGTTTTCGGCTAAAAATGCGTTTCAGGTCTCGACTCAATTTTGCATGATTTTTGGTGCCAAGACTCCTTGAAATATTTATATTCATCTAACCAAATCTCAGTCACATTAGATTTAAGGATTTGTTTTAACGAACATCTAAATCTTGTTTCGATTTAATTAAAAAATTAATTTGGAAAAAACGGAAAACAATATTAGAAGCGTTAAAAGCCCTTCAATCTTTTTGATATCGAATTATATATTTTTTATGAGTATTTTAGACAAAAATTGAGGAAATATCTTTTGGGTCAATTTTTGCAAAATTTTAGCCGAAATCGTGTATTAACCATCACGGTTTTGGCTAAAAACGCGTTACAGGGCCACGGCTTTGTTTTGTATGATTTTTGGTGCCGAGACTCCTTGAAATATCTTTATTTATCTAACCAAATCTCAACCACATTGGATTTAAGGATTTGTTTTTATGTGTATCTGAATTTTGTTTCGATTTAATTAGAAATTAATTCAGAAAAAATATGAAAAATGATATTAAAATCGTGTAAATGCCTCCAATTTTTTTGGTATCTTTTCAAAATTAATATTGACATTATATTACATAATATGTAACTTAAAATATGTTTCAATCAATATTTCAAATCCACGTATAGAATACGTGACAAATTACTAGTAACCACTAAAATCATACCATAATAATAAATGTCTTACAATTTTAGAACTTACTCGTAAAGTTTGTTCATATGAAACATTTGGCTAAACTTATTTCAGGGGATGATTTAGTGATAATTTTTAGGCAAAATTCAATTTTGTATTTTATATCCGGATGTAATAACTTATAATAACAAAATTGTAAGATTTCTATTGATGTCAAAATCTGTTATAACCAACAACGAAGATGATAACTCAAGTGGCCTGCAAAAGTAAAAAAACGTTAGAGAAGGGTCTCGATTTTGTCTAGGGAAAACCCTTTTGATTACTTAAGTTGGTAGGTCCTATAGCGTTTAAACTTTAAAGAGTTGTGGCGTTTTGTTGGGGGTGATATTTGATCATTTATGGTGATCTTAGCAGGTGATCTCAGATCACCCAATTTGTTTACACTTTTTGATTTGGTGTGGTAATCCGGATTTCCCCCTGATCACCCCTTTAAGGGTGATCTAGATTACCACCATAAACCCATGTAATCTTTGATCACCAGTGATCTTACACCACTGGTGATCTTAGATCACTAGTGATCTGGGGGGTGATCCTAACCAAACGCCCCTAATTGTTATAGAGGATGTAGTGTAGAGGGTTTTTTTTTTTTTTTGGTACTGGTATTGTAGAGGGTGTAGCTTAATGAGTTCATACCTTACGACTAGACCTGCTCAAGAGCCCGGGTACCCGTCCAGATCCGAAAGCCCGCCCGAAAAATGGGAGGATTTGGGCAATAGTTTAAGACCTGAAAATTGAAATATAATTTTAATTAAAACGAAACATGATTCAGATACTCGTAAAAACAATGACTGAAATTTGATTTGAATACGTACAAAGCACAATTATTTTCCTGAAGTTCAAAAGCCACGTACCCTATGGATTCAAAAAAATTGCCCCACCTTTGTCTGCTTGTCATGTAATCAACATTAATTTGTTGTCTATAGTCTATACCTTATACAAAAATTCTCTTATTTAAAATTCATTCTCTTTAAGCAAATAAATAAGATTTTTGTCCAAATTAAGAAAGCACATATCATGTTCACAAATAAATCTTTGAAAAAATACAAATGATGATTAACTAGAATTGATGAGGTTGTTACACAATATTACATGAATTAATTTCTTTTAATTACTTCCTCTTGTTCTTGCTCCCAAGCAACAAAGTGAAGTAGAATAAAATCCTAAAGAAAAATCCCCAAGCTATCACAACCCACACGCAGCTCCATTTGCTAAGCTCGGTGATCCCTTGTTTGATTAGCACATTCTTCCCTGTTGTCAAACACGTTGAGCTACTAATATTATTGCTGCCCAAAACATTTCCCATGCTTGCTAATAAATCATCCTTGGTCGACGTTGGCAATGTCTCAAGTGCGGAATAATCGAACAGTTGAACACCCCGAGAAAAGCATTTCTTCGGATCAAGGAATTCATTTCTTATAAGAGCTTCGTAAGGGTATTTGACCAAAGAACCATAATGTAACCATATCCAATATTTTGGTATTCGATTTCGAGCAACAAGGAATCCATTCAAGAAAAGGAAGTAGGAAACGGAGGAAACACCACTTACGAAGGCAAGGAACACATCGGGGACAAGCCCCGAAAGAAATGCTGCAAATGAGCTTCCGGCCCAAAATGAGGCGAAGATAGTGACGAAGAAAAAGAGATATCCCGAAAAGCCACCGGCAAGGCCAATAGGCCAAAAGGTTATGGTGGAGAAAGTGAGGGATAGGATGAACAATAATGGGATGTGGATTAAAGAACGAGAAAGAACGTATGAGGAGCGTCGATAAGCATTGTAAGCAGTTTCTCTCATGAAAATGTATCGTTCTTGAATGAAAGTAGGGACTTCAGTTAAGCAATTAAAGAAGATTGTGGCAATGGAAATGGCTATGCATCCTAGTCGCTCTTGTACACCGCTGGGGGAATCGTCAAGTTGCCAAAACATGGTTGCTAGGATGATCGCAGTGGCCGTTATTGTACCAATTCGGACAGCAAATTTCGCCGGCATTCTTCTTGAATTTGTTAACAATCTTTTGCCTAATACCAACACTTCAATCCATAATGGATTAGCAAAAGCTGGGATCGAAGATGGATGATTGAGATGATCATTTGCGGCCGTGGCTCCAGAAAGTACTAATTTGCCTCGAGAAATGCTTTTGCTTATTGCTTCTTTAAGTGGAAGACTTGACCTTATGGAGAAAACATTGTCATTAAGATCCGTTGAGGCCAGCCATGACTTGTTGAATTCAACTAATTCTTGGGTTCCTGAATGAGTATTTACTTCAAGCTCACGGATGAAATCAAGAGCAAACTCGGATGGATTCTCGTTCTCAGGAATTGGGTGTCCGAAATCACTGAAGAACTGGGGTAGATTTTCCGGTGAGCTGTTGTACAATGTTTGTCCATGTGATAGCAATATCATGCGATCAACTAAACTCAAAATCCTCGAACTTGGTTGGTGAATGGACATGATCACGACACTCCCGCTCCGTGCAATCCGCTGCAAGACCTTAACAACCTTGAATGCACTAGTTGAGTCTAGCCCTGAAGTTGGTTCATCGAGGAACAAGAGAATTGGATCATGAATTATATCAATTCCAATGGAAACTCGCCTGCGTTCACCTCCAGAGACGCCTCGATGCCCTTCATCTCCAACCACAGTCTTGGCTACATTTATCAAGCCAAGTTGATCAATTAAAGCTTGAACTCTTGCTTTCTTCTTCGCCTTTGAAAGCGAACGAGGAAGCCTGAACTCAGCTGAAAACATGAGTGTCTCTTCCACCGTTAGCATTGGAAACAAAAGATCATCTTGCATAACATAAGCAGAAATCACCTTTAAAAGGCTTGAATCCAAAACCTCCCCATTCAAAGTTATGGACCCTTTGAGGCTATGCTTTGAAATCCGATTAGCAAGAGCATCAATCAGGGTCGATTTCCCCGAACCACTTGCACCTAAAATCGCCATGATTTCGCCTTCTCTCGCTTCACCCGACACATCTTTCAGTATGCTCTTGGTATTAGTCTCCGGAGAAACATTATTTCTCTTCCGAAAATAGGGGAGCCTTGTTTTGGGGCCAACTTTGACATCATAAGTTAAGTTGTTGAAGGAAAGAACAAATGGGTCTAAAATTGGGAAGGAAGTGAAGCCGGTGGCATTGATGAATGTCTAGGAGCTGATGAGTTTGATCTTCTGAAGGGGATTGTTGGATCTCCATTTTTGGCTTTTGGACTAATTTAATTTCTCATAAAAAAACTCAAAAGATGCTGAAGTAATTGGCCATGGCGGATTAGAGTCAAGCTAGATTTATAATGTAATATATACACTTCAGGTCACACGTCACAATTGCTGAACATAGGGCATTTGCTGGCAACTCATTTTATTATTAAAAAAAAACAGTTGACTGTATATAAATTTGATGTTTTACTTTTGTGCAATTAATTTACCTTTCTAAGATCAAAATCCCACTCACAAAAATACATTTGAGGAGAAATTTCCGAGCAGCTTCCGAAATTTTGGTCTTTTATTGCAAATCAGAGTGAAGATACCCAAATCTTTGATGTGTATATAAGATATATTTTGTTGGATAATCTGTCTCTTTAATAATTTAAAACCTCTGTACAAGAGGGAAAAAAATGTTTGATGTCTTCTCAACAATTTGTCGGACTTAAATTTTGAAAAGACTATCGTTATTCTAAAAATGGAATTTTTTGTTTGGGCATCATAGATTTAAACCGAAATAAATTTGGTGGGGCAGGTAATGGTATTTGCCTCACGAAAAGTTTAATTATCTTACTACCATATTATCTTACTATACTATACTACTATATAAAATCACAAATTCAAAAATTATAATTGATAAATTTCATAAATACTCTTAGCATTATAGTATAATAATTTTTTAATAAGTATTTTTTTAGTCATTTAATAACTTTTTTTGACATGAGATTAATTCAACTTTTTATTAATTATGGAAAGATATTGCAAATCCAATATTTAAAATTTTTAAATTATGGAAAGATATTAATAATCCACTATAATTGTAATTAATAATTTACTTCTAATAATTTTTTTTAGATTATAATATATTTAATTATAATATTATTATTTATAGTCATGAAACTTTTTATTTTAATTATGTAAAGATATTGTAAATACAAAATATAATTATAATAATTTACTCCCCATAATTATTTGGAATATTTTTTATTTATAATTTATATTTATTTAATTTAAAGAAATTATGGGCATTGAGGAAAAAATTAGTTTAATACTTTACATGTTTAAAAAAATTGGTCTTATGCCGAGATTGTCAAAATTAAAGTTTCCTATGCCAAGGAAAAAAAATTGCTGACTTACTTTCGTTTGGCAAGTTTCCCACGATTATAACTGGGTGATTTCCAAAGCAGTGCTTCAATATTGTTTCCAAAAAAATAAAATATTGGTTTAATACTTTACATCATCTAACATAATCTCAGCAACATTGGATTTAAGAATTTGTTTTTACGAGCATCTGAATCTTGTTTCGATTTAATAAGAAATTAATTTAGAAAAAATAAGAAATACGATATTAAAAGCGTAAAAAACCCCCCAATCTTTTTGGCATTGATTTATATATTTTTATGAGTATATTAGCCAAAAATTGAGAAGAAATCTTTCGTGTCAATTTTTTTGTAAAATTTTAGTCGAAATCGTGTACTAGCAAATCATCACGGGTTTTTTTTGCTAAAAACACGTTTCGTGGACCCGACTCAATTTTGCCTGATTTCTGGCTCCGAGACTACTTGAAACATCTGTATTCATCTAATCAAATCTCACCCACATTAGATTTAAGGATTTGTCTTGACGAGCATCTGAGTTTTGTTTCGATTTAGTTAGAAATTTATTTGGAAAAAATAGGAAAAACGATATTAGAAACGTCAAAAGCCCTTCAATCTTTTTGGCGTTGAGTTATATATTTTTTTATGAGTATTTTAGCCAGAAATTGAGGAAATATCTTTCGGGTCAATTTTTACAAAATTTTAGCTGAAATCGCGTAATAACCATAATAGTTTTTGGATAAAAAAGCGTTCTGTGGCCTCGACTCAATTTGCATGATTTTCGATGCCAAGACTGCTTGAGATATCTATATTCATCTAATCAAATCTCAACCACATTGGGTTTAAAAATTTCTTTTTACAAGTATCTAAATTTTGTTTCGATTTAATTAGAAATTAATAAAGAAAAATATAAAAAACGATATTAAAAGCGTGAAAAGTCCTCCAATCTTTTTAACGTTAAATTATATATATTTTAGGAGTATTTTATAAGAAAATTGAGGAAAATTTTTTCTGGTCATTTTTTTGCAAAATTTTAGCCAAAATCGTGTACTAACCATCACGGTTTTGGGCTAAAAACGAGTTTCGGGGCACCAACTCAGTTTTGCATTATTTTTTACGCCGACACTCCTTGAAATAATTATATTCATCTAATAAAATCTTAGCCAAATTGGATTCTTTTTTTGTTTTTAACGAGCATATGAATCATGTTTCGATTTAATTAGAAATTAATTTAGAAAAAATATGAAAAACGATATTAAAATCGTGAAAAGTACTCCAATCTTTTTTGGCATCTTTTCAAAATTAACATTGACATTATATTACACGATTTTGCCTTTAAATTATATATATTCTAGGAGTATTTTATCCAAAAATTGAGGAAAAATTTTTCGGGTCATTATTTACAAAATTTTAGCCAAAATCGTGTACTAACCATCACGGTTTTTGGCTAAAAACGCGTTTCGGGACACTAGCTCAGTTTTGCATGATTTTCGGCGCCGACACTCCTTGAAATAACTATATTCATCTAATAAAATCTTAGCCAAATTACATTTAAGATTCTTTTTTTTGTTTTTAACGAGCATATGAATCATGTTTCGATTTAATTAGAAATTAATTTAGAAAAAATATGAAAAACAATATTAAAAGCGTCAAAATCCCTTCAATCTTTTTGGCGTTTAATTATATAATTTTTATGCGTATTATGTTAAAAATTAAGGAAATATCCTTCGGGACATTTTTTGTAAAATTTTATTCGAAATCGTGTAATAATCATCACGGTTTTTTTTGGCTACAAACAAGTTCCGGGGGCCATTTCAGTTTTGAATGATTTTTGGCGCCGAGACGCCTTGAAATATCTATATTCAGCTAATCAAATCTCACTCTCATTACATTTAAGTAATTACTTTTACGAGCATCTAAATCTTATTTCGATTTCATTAGAAATTAATTCAGAAAAAGTAGGAAAATGATATTAGAAGCGTAAAAAAGATTTCAATATTTTGGCGTAGAACTATATATATTTTTTTTGATAATTTAGAAAATTTTTTTAGGAAATATCTTTTCGGCCAATTTTTGCAAAATTTTAGCTGAAATCGTGTAATAATCATCACGGTTTTTGGTTAAAAATGGGTTCTAGTGACCCGAGTCAGTTTTGCATGATTTTTGGCGCTAAGACTACTTGAGATATCCATATTCATCTAATCAAATCTAAAACACATTGCATTTAAGGATTTGTTTTTAGGAGCATCTAAATCTTATTTCGATTTAATTAGAAATTAATTCAGAAAAATATGAAAAACGATATGAAAATCGTGAAACGTCCTCCAATATTTTTGGCGTTAAATTATATATATATATATATATATATATATTTCATGAGTATTTTAGCCAAAAGTTGAGGAAAAATTTTTCTGGTCATTTTTTGTAAAATTTTAGGCGAAATTGTGTACTAACCATCAGGGTTTTTTTTGTGCTAAGAACGCGTTTCGGGGCCCTGGCTCAGTTTTGCCTGACTTTTGGCATCGAGGCTCCTTGAAATATATATATACACATCTAATCAAATCTCAACCACATTGCATTTAAAGATTTGTTTTTACGAGCATCTGAATCTTGTTTCGATTTAATTTAGATTTTAATTCAGAAAAATAAGAAAAGCGATATTAAAAGCGTGAAAAGTCCACTAATATTTTTGGAGTTGAATTATATATATTTTATGAGTATTTTAGACAAAAATAGAGGAGAACTATTTCTGGTGAATTTTTGCAAAATATTAGCCGAAATCACGGTTTTTTTTCCTAAAAAACGCATTTCGGGACCCCGGTTCAGTGTTGCATGATTTTTTACGCCGAGACTCCTTGAAATATCTATAATAATCTAACAAAATCTCATCCATAATGGATTTAAGGATTTGTAAAACAAGCATCTGAATCTTGTTTCGATTTAATTAGAAATTATTTCAGAAAATAATAGGAAAACGATACTAGAAGCATGAAAAGCCTTCAATCTTTCTGGCGTTGAATTATATAATTTTTATGAGTACTGCGGCTAAAACTTGAGGAAATAAATTTCTAGTCAATTTTTGCAAAATTCTAGCCGAAATTGTGTAATAATCATCACGGTTTTTGTCTAAAAACGCGTTCCGAGGCCCCGACTAAGTTTTGCATGATTTTTGGTGCCAAAACTCTTTGAGATATCCATATTCATCTAATCAAATCTTAGCTACATTGGATTTCAGAATTTGTTTTTACGAGCATCTGAATCTTGTTTCGATTTAATTAGAAATTAATTCAGAAAAATATGAAAAACGATATTCAAAGCGTGAAAAGTCCTCAAATCGTTTTGGCGTTAAATTATATATATTTTATGAGTATTTATGCGAAAAATTGACGGAAAAAATTTTCGGGTCATTTTTTACAAAATTTTAGCCGAAATCGTGTATCACGGGTTTTGGCTAAAAACGCGTTTCGGGACCCCGGCTTAGTTTTGCATGATTTTTGGTGCCGAGACTCCTTGAAATATTTATATTCATCTAATCGAATCTCAACCACATTGAATTTAAGGATTTGTTTTTACGAGCATCTGAATGTTGTTTCGATTTAATTAGAAATTAATTTAGAAAAATTTGAAAAACGATATTAAAAGCGTAAAAAGTCCTTCAATCCTTTTGGCTTTTAATTATATATATTCTATGAGTATTGTGGCTAATAATTGAGGAAAAATTTTTCAGGTCAATTTTTGCGAAATTGTAACCGAAATCGTGTACCATAACGGTTTTTTTGGAGAAAAATGCATTTTGGGATTCATCTAACCAAATCTTAGCCACATTGGATTTAAGGATTTGTTTTTACGAGCATTTGAATCATGTTTTAATTCAATTAGAAATTAATTTGAAAAGAAATAGGAAAAACAATATTAGAAGCATGAGAAGGCATTCAATATTTCTAGTGTTGAATTATATATTTTTTATGAGTATTGTGGCTAAAATTGAGAAAAATATTTCCGATCAATTTTTGTAAAATTTTATCCGAAATTGTGTACCATCATGGTTTTTTTTTGGCTAAAAACGCGTTCCGGGGCTCTAGGCCAATTTTGTATGATTTTTGATGCCAAAACTCCTTAATATATATATATAGACACACACACACACACACATCTAACCAAATCTCAGCCACATTGAATTTAAGGATTTGTTTGTATGAGTTTCTAAATCCTGTTTCGATTTAATCAGAAATTAATTTTGAAATAAAATAGTAAAAGCAATATTAGAAGCGTGAAAAAGGCTTTCACTTTTTTTGGTGTTGAATTATTTATTTTTTATGAGTATTTTCGCTAGAAAACGAAGAAAAATCTTTCGGGTCAGTTCTTGCAAAGTATTATCCATCATGGTTTTCGGCTAAAAATGCGTTTTATGTCCCGACTCAGTTTTGCATGATTTTTGGTGCCAAGACTCCTTGAAATATTTATATTCATCTAAACAAATCTCAGCCACATTAGATTTAAGGATTTGTTTTTATGAACATCTAAATCTTGTTTCGATTTAATTAGAAATTAATTCGGAAAAAAGGAAAACAATATTAGAAGCGTTAAAAACCCTTCAATCTTTTTGATATCGAATCATATATTTTTTATGAGTATTTTAGCCAAAAATTGAGGAAATATCTTTTGGGTCAATTTTTGCAAAATTTTTGTCGAAATCGAGTATTAACCATAACGGTTTTTTGGCTAAAAACGCGTTACAGGGCCACGGCTCTGTTTTGTATGATTTTCGGTGCCGAGACTCCTTGAAATATCTAACCAAATCTCATCCACATTGGATTTAAGGATTTGTTTTTATGTGCATCTGAATTTCGTTTCGATTTAATTAGAAATTAATTCAGAAAAAATATGAAAAACGATATTAAAATCGTGAAAATGCCTCCAATTTTTTTGGCATCTTTTCAAAATTAATATTGACATTATATTACATAATATGTAACTTAAAATATGTTTCAATCAAAACTTCAACTCCACATGTGGAACACGTGACAAATTACTAGTAACCACTAAAATCATACCATAATAATAAATGTCTTACAATTTTAGAACTTACTGGTAAAGTTTGTTCATATGAAACATTTGGCTAAACTCATTTCAGGGGATGATTTGGTGATAATTTTTAGGCAAAATTCAATTTTGTATGTTATATCCGGATGTAATAACTTATAATAACAAAATTGTAAGATTTCTATTGATGTCAAAATGTGTTATAACCAACAACGAAGATGATAACTAAAGTGGCCTGCAAAAGTAAAAAAACGTTAGAGGAGGGTCTCGATTTTGTCTAGGGAAAACCCTTTTTAATACTTAAGTTGGTAGGTCCTATAGCGTTTTAACTTTAAAGAATTGTTATAGAGGATGTAGTGTAGAGGGTTTTTTTTTGGTACCGGTAGTGTAGAGGGTTTTGTTTTTTGGTACCGGTAGTGTAGAGGGTGTAGCTTAATGAGTTCATACCTTATGACTAGATCTGCTCAAGAGCCCGGATACCTGCCCAGGCCCGAAAGCCCATCCGAAAAATGAGAGGATTTGAACAATAGTTTAAGACCTAAAGGTTGGACTTTGGATAAAGGAAGAGACTCGTTTTGCAAAACGAGCCAGGCCTTGGTTTTCTTTACAAAAGCCTGGGCCGGCCCGTATTACTATATATAATATATTTATATATATATATATATATTATAATACATATTTTTATTATTTTTCAATATTAAATATAGAAATATATACTATGTAATATATAACATTACAATTGTATTATATAAATTATATTTATAAAAAATATGGTTAAAAAGAATTATCATGTTGATTTTTATAAAAAAAATTGAATAAAATGTAATTAAACTTTTTATTTTTATTTTAAAAAATATATAATGGGCGGGGCTGGGCGGGCTTTGGACACGAATGCTTAAATATGGACGGGCTTTGGTCAAATGACCAAGCCCGAATAGTCGGGCCGAACCCGTACAATTTCTATAATTATATAGTAAAAGCCCAGCCCGGCCCATGAGCAGGTCTACTTATGACTTGTGAGTGGGTAAGTCCTTTAAATACAGTATGGCTTACGTCCCTAGGTGGGCCTTTGGTGATCTTTGGGCCATATGGCCTATATTGGGCCATTTAGGCCTTTTTAAGTATTCTCAACTATTTGTCCATTTCTATAACTACTTTTTTTATAAGTATAATTAAAGTTTTGTTAACAAGTTAAGTGGCCCGCGCTTGCTCTAAGGGTATTCTTTTTTAGAATTTTGATTGTTTAATTTATCAAATAAAAATAAAAGATTGCAACATAAGTTTGTAGAAAAAACCATCATTTCATGAATTTATAAGACTACAATCATTCTCTAAAAAAAAAAAAATTTCAACATTGCATCCATGAACATCCTCTTTAGTTATTATAAATTTAAGGAAGCTTAAGTTCTGGTAAAAGCATCTAAGAAACTTTGAAACATAAATACTGAAAATAAAGTAAAATAAAAGTTGGAATCCAAACTAATCTAAAAAATTTTAATTTTGTGTAAATATAAATCGGGGAGAACATTTATGAAAAAAAAAAAAGGAGAACATTAATTACGTTCACACAGTAACCGGATGATGAATATGGTATTAAAGTACTCCTCTAATTACATGAAAGCCCAATAAGGGTAGGGAAAGATAGGAAGATCCATTTGTTCTTTTTAGTAATTAACTAAATCCTTTTTAGTAATTTACAAAGTTGCAAGGCGGGACCCATGAAGTTAAAAGACAAAAAAGTTTAGTTATATCTTGCCCCTCATGAATCCAAAGATGGGATCCTTATGTAGTATATATATAGCCCAATAAGCATTGTTTATTTCACATGCTTATTCAAATAATATAACATACACGATGTAAGAGAAACTTTGTCAATTCCATTCCATAGTTGACACCTCAAATGGTTATATATGAGTTATTATTTGGTACACCATTAGTAGAGTTGTTAGACTCCACAAGCGGGTTTAAATATTGACATGTATCTCATTTAATTCCTACTTAATGTTAAATCTATTTCCTAAGGGAACACATGTTAATCCTTTAATCCCACACGTGCGGTATATTAAACTCAACTGATAGTGGATTTGATAATTTTCCATATATTATATATATATAATAAACATTTTACATTAATAATGGAGTTTTATACATTGTTGAATTAGTCAACTACATGGATCCGTCTATTACTTCCTCTTATTCTTGGTCCCAAACAACAAAGTTAAGTAGAACAAAATCCTATACAAAAAGCCCCATGCTGTAGTAATCAACAATAAGTTCCATTTGTTTAACTGCTTCACCTGCCGCAACTTTAATATATCCTTCCCCATTGCTATACAGGTTGAGCCAGTTACATTCATGCCCAAAACATTTCCCATGCACGTTAGTAACTCATTCTTCAAAATTATTGGTAGTTCTTCAATTGGCGTTTGTTCAAACATCTGTGCACCTCGAACAAAGCATTTCGATCCAAGAAATTCATTCTGCACCAGTGCTTCGTAAGGATATTTCATTGCAGACATGTAATGCAACCATATCAGGTAATTGGGAAGCCGATCTCGCGAGAGAAGGTATCCACAAAAGAAAAAGAAGTAGGTTTGAACGGTAGTAGCAATAACAAAGGCAATGAAGACATTAGGGAATGCCCCTGCAATAAATGCCACCACTGAACTTGCTGTCCAAACCATTGCCAGGTTTGTTAAGAAAAAGAAGAAGAAACTAGATAAGCCACCAGAAAAGCTAATAGGCCAATATATTATAAGAGAAAAGATGAGGGAGAGGATGATGAATGATGGGATAGAGATAATAGTACGGGCAATAGCGTAAGAGGAATGACGATAAGCATTGTAAGCAGTCTCTCTCATGAGAATATATCTTTCCCTACAGAATTCAGGGACTTCAGTTATGCATATCATGAAAATCGCACCTATGGAAATAGTTAGACATCCTAATTGATCTTGCACGCCTCTTGGGGATGGGTCGATTTGCCAAAACATGGCGACTATAATACTTGCGGTAAGAATTATTGCGCCTAAGCGGACACCAAACTCTTCAGGCGTTCTTCTCGAGTTTGTGGCTAGCCTTTTGATTATTATAATCATTTCGTACCAAAATGGATTGGCAAATGATGGAACTGCAGAAAATGTTAGATTGAGATCAGTTGTTGCAATAGCACCACTAACTAGCTTTCCTCGGGCAATGCTTCTCTTTATTGCATCCTTAAGTGCAAGACTCTTCTTATAATTGGAGACACCTTTATCATGATTTATTGAAGCCTGCCATGACTTGTTGAATTCCACTAAATTCAGAGTTCCGAATGGAGATTCTTCAAGTTCACGAATGAAATCAAGAGCGAACTCAGCTGGATTTCCGTTCTCAGGAAATGGATGTCCAAAATCATCAAAGAAACGTGGAAGGTTTGCTGGTGAACCTCTGAACACTGTTTGTCCATGAGATAGAAAAATCAAGCGATCAAGCAAGCCTGTTATCCTAGAACTTGGTTGGTGAATGGACATGATAACAATGCTTCCACTTTGTGCAATTCCCTGCAAGACTTTAACAACCTTGTATGCACTCGTTGAATCCAGCCCTGAAGTTGGTTCATCAAGGAACAAGAGTATTGGATCATGAATTATATCAATTCCAATTGAAACACGCCTACATTCACCTCCAGAGACACCCCTGTGGCCTTCATCTCCAATTATAGTGTTTGCTGCATCTCTCAAGCCTAGTTGATCAATCAAAGCTTGAACTCTCTTTTTCTTCTTTGCCTTTGAAATTGATTGAGGAAGCCTGATATCTGCAGAAAACATGAGTGTCTCTTCCACTGTCAGCATTGGAAACAAGAGATCATCTTGCATGACATAGGCAGAGATCACTTTCAACAGGCTTGACTCTAGGACTTCACCATTCAAAGTGACGGACCCTTTGAGACTCTTCTTATCAATCCTATTTGCAAGAGCATCTAACAATGTTGTTTTGCCCGAGCCACTGGTTCCAAGAATCGCCATGATTTCCCCTTCCCTTGCTTCACCCGAGATGTCATTTAGCAAGATCTTTATATTCTTATTCTCCACTGAATCAATGTTGTTTCCACGATAGGGAAATCTTGATTTGCGACCAATTTTGACATTGTAAGTAATGTTTTCGAAGGAAAGAAGAAATGGGTCCATTGTCTCAATGGAGTTGCTGCCATTGGCAATAATGTCTAGTGTTGAATGCTCATAATTTGTTTGAGTGTTTTCCTCTCCTTCTAGGAAACCTTTATGTGTGGGAGAGGCTGATAATTGAGTCTCAGAAGGGAACTCTTGAAACTCCATTGTTGTCTCTCTAGCCTTTCTCTTTTAGCAATTTATACCTGCAATTCTTCTCTCCCCCAATCCCAACCTCATGAAATTGAGAAAATTTTAATACGAGGGAATTTTTTGTTTTTTCCTGCACGTCTAGTTAATGTTCATTTTCAATTATTTGTCAACCCCATGAATTTGGTATGAGAATAAACATTTAGAAGAAAAAATTGCAGAAAGAATCACAAGTCTATTAATTAACTAATCACATGTTTTATCAATTATCATTAGTCAATATTTCCTCTTACCTCCTTGGGAGTGTAACAAAGTCTGAGAATATTGAGCCTCGGAAGGAACTCTTGAATCTCCATTGTTGTCCCTGGCCTAACTCTGCTAGAAATTAATTTTATTTTATATTAAAATTGCATCAATTAATATTCTAACCTGATTGAAAACTTTAATCGGACGAAACATCCTTGTTTTCTATTACACGCCTAACAACCTTTTTATGAGGTATCACGCCTAACAACCTTAATTTTTAATAGTTGTTAGTATCTGACATAGTCATGAGTATCAAACTTTTAAAAGAAAAATACTGCAGCAGGAATCATATGTAACTCTAATTAGAGTTTATATTTGATGCACTGATAGTGTATTGGTTCTATACACTATCAGGCAACCACAAATCGCCACCTCGTTAAAAAATAAAATGAAAACATTTAGGTCCTTAAATATAAATAGTAATAACTTTTAGTAAATTAAATTAAATTAGATTAAAGAAAGCAAAGTTTTCTCCCAAACTCTCCTTACATTGTCCCTTCCATTTGCATCGTCTCTCCCAAACCTCCATTCTGCAAATTTTACTTCCCTGATAAATTTTATAAATAATGGAGATTGCTATTGGGTGCTTTATATATTGTGTGTGTTTGAAAATAAAAATATCACCAATCCTTGAGATCTCAAGGTCTCAACAATCTTGACTCAAATTTCACAATTTTTTTATGATCATGATCATGATCAATATATATATATATATATATATATATATATGTATATATATATATAATGGGTTATGTTTTCATGATCAATATCATGAGGTTTTGTTTTTTATTTTAATGAAATATAGGGTTTTGTGTTAACATATAAATTGAAGGTCCTTCTCGTATGAAATTTTATTTTACTTTTCAATCTCGTTCTTCGTAACCATGGTGGATTTGATCTTGATTTGATTTGGTGGTGGTTATTATAAATTGTATGGATTTACTTTGAGATTTTGTTTGAAGAAAAACTAAGCGAATTTTGGGACTTTTAATTTGGTTTCAAAAAGCTAGAATTTTGAGATTTTTCTGAGATATTGTGGTGGTATGGAGAGACCGACTGAAGGAGGAGAGACTCAAAAGAACATTTAGAGTAATTTTTTTAAAATAGTTGTATAAAAATAACAGTATCAAATAAATTACAAAAATAACATATTTATTTTTAAGGACTCGAAATCATTTAATTTTATTTTTAACGAGGTGGCGATTCATGGTTGCCTGATAGTGTATAGAACCAATACACTGTCTGTGCATCAAATATAAACTCTTTTTTTTAATGCTTTTTTTTTTGTTGAATATTAATGCTTTCAATATATATCTATATACTTCAAAGTGGATGTCTCAACTCAAAATCTTATCTTATCTTACTATCTTATCTTATCTTACTACTATATAAAATCACGAACTCAAAAATTCTAATTGGAAAATTTCATAAATACCCTTACCCTTAGAATTATAGTATAATAATTTTTTAATAAATATTCTTTTAGTCATTTAACTTTTTTATTTTTTTAGATGATTAATTCAATTTTTTATTAATTATGGAAAGATATTGTAAATCCAATTTTTTAAATTATGGAAAGATATTAATCCACTATAATTGTAATTAATAATTTACTTATATATACTATATATTATTTTTAGTGGCTATGGAAATTACTTAAAGGCCAAATTGAGGATTAATGTGGTGGCTTCTTTTGGCTTTTTTTTGGTCTTTTCTCACTTTCGGGTGACTAAAAAGGATCTCAATGAATTTCCTCCCTTACTTTTCCTGCTGCCATTTTTTGTAATTTACTATTTTTATATTTATGATTAAGTGTGTTTTAATTTCATATTAATTGTGTGTGGATATTAGGATTTACCGGTTCAACTCCTCTGCCGGAATTCCAAAGGACTGGTGCTATAAATGTATCTGCAATAATGGTTGATTCATGAATAAACTATTGACATTCCAATTTTGTTTTCCTTTCGTCTTCATTTCTATTTGGGTGGGTTTCTTCTTTTCTAACATTTCTCTGAATTGGTTTCACTTGGACTCGTTTTGTTTCCTAAAATTTCCAAATTGACGTTGATAAGATCCTTCCATTTAATTTAGCAGCGCCTTAGGATGACATAACCTAAAGTGGAGAGCTTTCACTTCTCACCGCAACATTTTGAGGTAAATCTGGATTTATTTGTATCATATTATAGTTAGCCAATGCTAAGTATAATGATTTTGTGATGCATTATGTAAATTACATATGTTCCTGCAAATGCTCTCAACTAATTCAATTTTCCTCGAAAACTATACATGCTTCTTGACTACAAAAAATTAGGCATTCCTTATGCAAAAGCCAAATTCTTTCACCTACACCAGAGTTCATTAATTCAACAATTGCAATCAAGATTAAAAAATGACCGCAGCGTATTATGCTTTTTTTAGATTATCAACATACATTTCAAGCAACAATTAATATTAGCTTTATTTTGATGAATTATCTAGAGATGGAGGAGTAGAATATCAACTTTATTTTGATGAATTACCTAGAGATAGATGGAGGAGTAGAATATCAGCTTTATTTTGATGAATTACCTAGAGATAGAATAGAATTTAGATAATGCACTTTTAGAATTTAGATAAGCAAATTATTTGTTTCGATGTATGAGTTTCTCCTAACTGATTAACTTATAGCCAATTCAATATCTTCTTACTTATCTACTTAAACAACTACAAAAAATATAACCCTAATAAGAAGATGACTGCAAAAATATAACCCTAATAAGAAGATGATTGCAGCGCACACGCAGGCCGTCCTGCTTGTAATAATTATTTTTAAATTATAATATATTTAATTATAACGAGAGTATCCCGCGCTTGCACTACGAGGATTGTTTAACATGGGTAAACTTGTTTGTACCTGTTATTTGTTTTGTAAGTGTATACTTATTTCCACATAAAGTAATGTGATATATATCATCATAATATATCCTTCAAAAATAAATCCTTTAAAAAATACATTCTTAAATATCCTTCAACAATGGAGGAACGCAAAAATGAAATGAAATCCTTTTCACCAAAGACCATGAGTTCAATTTTGCTTCACTGTTTTTTGTCACTTCGGTTTTCTCGTTTGAGAGAAAAATTAAAGACCAAGACCACAAAGTTAGCTTAATGAATGTAAATATTTTTCACACCATACCATATTTTTGGTTCAATGAATTCAGAATTTTAGACCCAATAACCGGTTATTCATTTTCACACTATTAATGGAGTTAGATGAGTATAGATTTCACAAAAAAAAAAGATGAGTAAAGCTTAAATATAGTGTTTTAGCAAAACAAAGCCTTCTATATAACTCTTCTAATTAAAAAAAAAACCAAAAAAGATGAGCAAGTGTAGAAATGATCATTTGTCTTTAATAGTCATTAATAATTGTCCTTGACAATTAATACGGTCCATTGAAATACACTAATGTGTGTGAACATAGTTAATCATCTAAAAATAGTCAACAAAATCGAAGTTTACTTTTATAACTCAATAAACCCAACACAAACCATATAGAATATAAGGATTATTGAGTAATTAGCTAAGGGAGAAAAGACCAAAATAGGGCGATAAGGTTGTTACAGGTTAAAAGTTGAAAGGAGTTGTTAGTAATTTCACTTGGTTACAAAAATAATGGGACCTGGTTACAAAAATAATGGGTAGGATATATACCTATATATTATTTTTAGTGACAATGGAAATTACTTAAAGGCCAAATTGGGGATTAATGTGGTATCTCCTTTTGGTTTTTTTTTTGGGTCTTTTCTCACTTTTCGGGTGACTTAAAAGCCCCTCAATGAATTTTTTGCTTTCCTTTTCTTGCTGCCTTTTTTGTAATTTACTATTTTTATATTTATGATTAAGTGTGTTTTAATTACATATTAATTGTGTGTGAATATTAGGATTTACCGGTTCGACTATTTTGCCGGAATTCCAAAAGATTGGTGCTATAAATGTATCTGCAATAATGGTTGATTCATGGGTAAATTATTGTCGACATTCCAGTTCTGTTTTCCTTTCGTCTCCATTTCTATTTGGGTGGGTTTTTACTTTCCTAACATTTCTCTGAATTGGTTTCACCTAGACTCCGTTCTGTTTCCTAAAATTTCCAGGTGGACGTTGATAAGATCCTTCCATTTAATTTAGCAGCGCCTTAGGATGACATAGCCTGAAGTGGTAAGATTTCACTTCTCACTGCAACATTTTGAGGTAAATCTGGATTAATTTGTTGATTATATTATTTGATACTTAAATTTAACATTTCCTTATTCCTATTTTATTTTACAAAAAAATTGTTTTTTTATTTAATATTCAATTTCCTTCTTATTAAGGTTTCTATTAGTTGCTTATGTTTGGTATATTTCCACCTTTCCAAAAGCACAGTTAGCCAATGCTGAGTACAATCATTTTGTAATGCATTGTCTAAATTACATATGCTCCTGCAAATGCTAATTTAGTTTTCCTACGACAACTATACATGCTCATTGACTACAAAAAATTAGGTTTTCCTTATGCAGAAGCCATTCCACCTAACCGAATTCATTAATTTAACAATTGCAATCAAGATTAAAAAATTACCGCAGCGTACTATGGATTTTTAAATAATCAGCATACATTTCAAGCAAAAATTAATATTAGGTTTATTTTGATGAATTACCTAGAGATGGAGGAGTAGAATATTAGCTTTATTTTGATGAATTACCTAGAGATGGAGGAGTATAATATTAGCTTTATTTTGATGAATTACCTAGAGATGAAGTAGCATTTAGGTAATACTCTTTTAGAATGAAAGAGAAGCCATGTGTTTTGCTTTATATATGCGAATTATTTGTTTCGATGTATGAGTTTCTCCTAACTGATTAAATTACAACTAATGCAATATCTTCTTATTAACCAACTTAAACAACTACAAAAAAATAGCCCTAATAAGAAGATGACTGCAGCGCAAGTGCAGGCTACCCTACTTGTATATTATTATTTATAGTCATGAAACTTTTTATTTAATTATGCAAAGATATTGTAAATACAAAATATAATTATAATAATTTACTCCCCATAATTATTTGGAATACTTTTTATTTATAATTCATATTTATTTAATTTAAATAAATTATTGGCATTAAGGAAAAAAATTAGTTTAATACTTTACATGTTTCAAAAAATTGGTCCTATGTCGAGGTTGTCAAGATTAAAGTTTCCGATACCAAGGAAAAAAACTGCTGGTTTACTTTCGTTTGACAAGTTTCCCATGATTATATTTGGGAGTGCTTCAATATTCTTTCCAAAAAATAGAAAAAAAAATTGTTTTAATACTTTACATCATCTAACCAAATCTCAGTAATATTGGATTTAAGATTTTTTTTTACGAGTATCTTAATTTTGTTTCGATTTAATTAGAAAGAAATACGATATTAAAAGCGTAAAAAGCCCTCCAATATTTTTGGCATTGAATTATATATTTTTATGAGTATTTTAGCCAAAAATCGACGAGAATTATTTTGTGTCAATTTTTGCAAAATTTTAGCCGAAATCGTGGACTAACAAACCATCACAGTTTTTTGGCTAAAAACGCGTTCCGGCGACCCAGCTCAATTTTGTATGATTTTTGGCTCCGAGACTACTTGAAATATCTATATTAATCTAATCAAATCTCAGCCACATTGGATTTAAGGATTTGTTTTTACGAGCATCTGAATCTTGTTTTGATTTAATTAGAAATTAATTTGGAAAAAATAGGAAAAACGATATTGAAAACGTCAAAAGCCCTTCAATCTTTTTGGTGTTGAATTATATATTTTTTATGTTTTAGCTAAAAATTGAGGAAATATTTTTCTAAACAAATTTTACAAAATTTTAGCCGAAATCGTGTAATAACCATCATAGTTTTTTTGCTAAAAAGCGTTCTGGGGCCTCGGCTCAGTTTTGCATGATTTTTGACACCAAGAATCCTTGAGATATCCATATTCATCTAATCAAATCTCAGCCACATTGGACTTAAAAATTTGTTATTACAAGCATCTGAATCTTTTTGATTTAATTACAAATTAAATCAGAAAAATATGAAAAACGATATTAAAAGCGTGAAAAGTCCTCCAATCTTTTAGCGTTAAATTATACATATTTTAGGAGTATTTTATACAGAAATAGGGGAAAAACTTTTTGAGTCATTTTTTTTTGCAAAGTTTTAGCCAAAATCGTGTACTAACCATCACGGTTTTTGGCTAAAAACGCGTTCCGGCGACCCGACTCAATTTTGTATGATTTTTGGCTCCGAGACTACTTGAAATATCTATATTCATCTAATCAAATCTCAGCCAGATTGGATTTAAGGATTTGTTTTTACGAGCATCTGAATCTTGTTTCGATTTAATTAGAAATTAATTTGGAAAAAGTAGGAAAAACGATATTAGAAACGTCAAAAGCCCTTCAATCTTATTGGCGTGGAATTATATATTTTTTATGAATATTTTAGCCAAAAATTGAGGAGATATTTTCTAATCAATTTTTACAAAATTTTAGCCTAAACCGTGTAATAACCATCACAGTTTTTGGCTAAAAAAGCATTCTGGGGCCCCGCCTCAGTTTTGCATGATTTTTGATGCCAAGACTCCTTGAGATATCCACATTCATCTAATTAAATCTCAGCCACATAGGATTTAAGAAGTTGTTTTTACAAGCATATAAATCTTGTTTCGATTTAATTAGAAATTAATTTAGATAAATATGAAAAATGATATTAAAAGCGTGAAAAGTCCTCCAATCTTTTTAGCGTTAAATTATATATAGTTTATGATATTTTTATCTAGAAATAGGGGAAAATTTTTCGGGTCATTTTTTGCAAAGTTTTAGCCAAAATCGTGGACACGGTTTTTGGCTAAAAATGCGTTTCGGAGCCCCGGATTTGTTTTGCATGGTTTTTGGCACCGACACTCCTTGAAATATCTATATTCATCTAATAAAATCTTAGCTACATTGCATTTAAGGATTTGTTTTTACGAGCATCTAAATCTTGTTTCTATTTAATTAGAATTTAGTTCAGAAAAAATATGAAAAACGATATTAAAAGCGTGAAAAGCCCTTCAATCTTTTTGGCGTTGATTATATATTTTTTTATGAATATTATGACTAAAAATTGAGGAGATATCTTTCGGGTCAATTTTTGCAAAATTTTAGCTGAAATCGTGTAATAATCATAACGGTTTTTGGCTAAGAAAGCATTCTGAGGCCTGGTTCAATTTTGAATGATGTTTGGCACTGAGACTCCTTGAAATATCTATATTCATCTAACCAAATCCCAACCATTGTTTTTACAAACATCTGAATCATGTTTCGTTTTAATTAGAAATTAGTTCGGAAATAAAATAGAAAGAACGATATTAGAAGCATGAAAAACCTTTCAAATTTTTTGGCATTGAATTATATATTTTTTATGAGTATTGTGGCTAAAAATTGATAGAATATTTTTCTGGTCATTTTTTGCAAAATTTTAGCCGACATCGTGTACTAACTATCACGGTGTTTTGCTAAAAACGTGTTTCGGGGCCCTGACTCAGTTTTGCATGATTTTTTGCGTCGAGACTCCTCGAAATATATATTTATATTAAATCTCAGCCACATTGCATTTCAGGATTTGTTTTTTACGAGTATTTGAATCTTGTTTCGATTTAATTAGAAATTAATTCAGAAAAATATGAAAAACGATATTTAAAGTGAGAAAAGTCCTCCAATTTTTTTGGAATTGAATTATATACATCTTATGAGTATTTTAGACAAAAATT
Source organism: Corchorus olitorius (assembly GCA_001974825.2). Taxonomy (NCBI): domain Eukaryota; kingdom Viridiplantae; phylum Streptophyta; class Magnoliopsida; order Malvales; family Malvaceae; genus Corchorus; species Corchorus olitorius. Next base: position 6,357 of record AWUE01013932.1, on the reverse strand, counting down.
GAGGAAATATTTATGGTCAATTTTTGCAAAATATCAGCCGAATCGTGTATGTTAGTCGAAATCACGGTTTTTGGCTAAAAACGCGTTCCGGGACCCTGATTCAGTGTTGCATGATTTTATGCGCCCAAACTCCTTGAAATATCTACATTCATCTAAGCAAATGTCAGCCACATTGGATTTAAGGATTTGTAAAACAAGCATCTGAATCATGTTTCGATTTGATTAGAAATTAATTCGGAAAATAATAGGAAAAAAGATATTAGAAGCATAAAAAATCCTTCAATCTTTTTGGCGTTGAATTATATAATTTTTATGAGTATTGTGGATAAAAATTGAGGAAATAACTTTCGAGTCAATGTTTGTAAAATTCTAGCCGAAATCGTGTAATAATCATCATAGTTTTTTGCTAAAAACGCGTTCCGGGGCCCTGGCTAGGTTTTGAATGATTTTTGGCGCCAAGACTCTTTGATTTATAAATAATATTCATTTAATCGAATATCAGCTACATTGGATTGAAGAATTCGTTTTTACGAGCATCTGAATTTTATTTCGATTTAACTAGAAATTAATTCTAAAAAATATGAAAAATGATATTAAAAGCGTAAAATGTCCTCCAATATTTTTGACATTAAATCACACACACACACACACACACAGACACACATATATATATATATTATGAGTGTTTTAATTAAAAATTGATGGAAAAATCTTTCGGGTCAATTTTTGCAAAATTTTAGCCGAAATTGTATCCATCACGGTTTTCGGCTAAAAACGCATTCTGGGGCCCGACTCAATTTTGCATGATTTTTGGTGCCAAGACTCCTTGAAATATCTATATTCATATAATCAAATATTAGTCACATTGAATTTAATGATTTGTTTTAACGAGCATCTCAATCTTGTTTCGATTTAATTAGAAATTAATTCATAAAAATAGGCAAAACTATATTAAAAGCGTGAAAAAGGCTTTCAATTTTTTTTGGTTTTGAATTATATATATTTTTATGAGTAGTTTCGCTAGAAATCCAGGAAAAATCTTTCAAGTCAATTTTTGCAAAATTTTAGCCGAAATCATTTACTTAACCATTACGGTTTTCGGCTAAAACCGCGTTCCGGGGTTTGCCTCAGATTTGCATGATTTTTGGGGCCAAGACTCCTTGAAATATCTATATTCATCTAACCAAATCTCAACCAAATTAAATTTAAGGATTTGTTTTTACGAGCATCTCAATCTTGTATCGATTTAATTAAAAATTAATTTGAAAAAAATAAGAAAAACAATATTAGAAGCGTTAAAAGCCCTTCAATCTTTTTTGATGTCGAATTAAATATTTTTTATGGGTATTTTAGCCAAAAATTGAGGACATATCTTTCGGGTCAATTTTTACAAAATATTAGACGAAATTGTGTACTAACCATCACGGTTTTGCCTAAAAAACGCGTTCCAGGGCCTCGGCTCTGTTTTGCATGATTTTTGGCACCGAGACTCTTTGAAATATCTTTATACATCTAATCAAATCTTAGGCACATTAGATTTAAGGATTTGTTTTTATGTGGATCTGAATCTTGTTCGATTTAATTAGAAATTAATTCAGAAAAATATGAAAAACTATATTTAAGCGTGAAAAGTCCTCCAATCCTTTTGACGTTAAATTTTCTATTTTTATGAGTATTTTCGCTAGAAATCGAGGAAAAATCTCTCGAGTCAATTTTTGCAAAATTTTAGCCGAAATCCTGTACCATCATGGTTTTCGGCTAAAACGGCGTTCAGGGCCCGACTCAGTTTTGCTTGATTTTTGGTGTCAAGACTCCTTGAAATATCTATATTCATCAAACCAAATCTCAGCCACATTAAATTTAAGGATTTGTTTTTACGAGCATCTCAATCTTGTTTCGATTTAATTAGAAATTAATTTGAAAAAAATAGGCAAAACAATATTAGAAGCGTTAAAAGCCCTTCAATCTTTTTGATGTCGGAATTGTATACTTTTTATAAGTATTTTAGCCAAAAATTGAGGAAATATCTTTCGGATCAATTTTTGCAAAATGTTAGCCGAAATCGTGTACTAACCATCACGGTTTTTTGGCTAAAAACGCATTCCAGGGCCACGACTCTGTTTTGCATGATTTTCGGCTCCGAGACTCCTTGAAATATCTTTATTCATCTAATTAAATCATAGGCACCTTGGATTTAAGGATTTGTTGTTATGTGCATCTGAATCTTGTTTCGATTTAATTAGAAAATAATTCAGAAAAATATGAAAAACGATATTAAAGCGGGAAAATTCCTCCAATCCTTTAAATGTTGAATTATATATTTTTTATGAGTATTTTTGCTAGAAATCGAGCAAAAATCTTTCTGCTCAATTTTTGCAAAATTTTAGCCGAAATCATGTACTAACCATCACGGTTTTCGGCTAAAACGGCGTTCAGGGCCTGGCTCAGTTTTGCATGATTTTTGGTGCCAAGACTCCTTGAAATATCTATATTCATCTAACAAAATCTCAGTCAAATAAAATTTAAGGATTTCTTTTTACGAGCATCTCAATCTTGTTTCGATTTAATTAGAAATTAATTTGAAAAAATTAGGCAAAACAATATTAGAAGCGTTAAAAACCCTTCAATCTTTCTGATTTAGGAATTCTATATTTTTTCTGAGTATTTTGGGCAAAAATGGAGGAAATATCTTTCGTATCAATTTTTGCAAAATGTTAGCCGAAATCGTGTACTAACCATCACGGTTTTTGGCTAAAAACGCATTCCAGAGTCACAACTCTCTTTTGCATAATTTTTTGCCCCGAGACTCCTTGAAATATCTTTATTCATCTAATCAAATCTCAGGCACATTAGATTTAAGGATTTGTTTTTATGTGAATCTGAATCTTGTTTCAATTTAATTAGAAATTAATTCAGAAAAATATGAAAAACGATACTAAAGCGTGAAATTGAGCAAATATCTTTCGGGTCAATTTTTGCAAAATTTTAGCCGAAATCGTGTACTAACCATCGCGGTTTTTGCCTAAAAAACGTGTTCCTGGGTCACGGCTCTGTTTTGCATGATTTTTGGCACCGAGACTCCTTGAAATATCTTTATACATCTAATCAAATCTCAGGCAGATTAGAGTTAAGGATTTGTTTTTATGTGGATCTGAATCTTGTTTCGATTTAATTAAGAACTAATTCAGAAAAATATGAAAAACGATATTAAAGCGTGAAAAGTCCTCCAATCATTTTGACGTTGAATTTTCTATTTTTTATGAGTTTTTTCGCTAAAAATCGAGGAAAAATCTTTCGGGTCAATTTTTACAAAATTTTAGCCGAAATCATGTACTAATGCATCACGGTTTTCGGCTGAAACGGCGTTCAGGGCCCGACTCAGTTTTGCTTGATTTTTGGTGCCAAGACTCCTTGAAATATCTATATTCATCTAACCAAATATCAGCCACATCAAATTCAGGATTTGTTTTAACGAGCATCTGAATCTTGTTTCGATTTAATTAGAAAATAATTTGAAAAAATAGGCAAAACAATATTAGAAGCGTTAAAAGCCCTTCAATCTTTTTGATTTAGGAATTCTATATTTTTTATGAGTATTTTAGCCAAAAATTGAGGAAATATCTTTCGAATCAATATTTACAAAACATTAGCTGAAATCGTGTACTAACCGTCACGGTTTTTGGCTAAAAACGCATTCCAGAGTCACGGCTATGTTTTGCATGATTTTTTGCGCCGAGACTCCTTGAAACATCTTTATTCATCTAATCAAATCTCAGGCAAATTAGATTTAAGGATTTGTTTTTATGTGAATCTGAATCTTGTTCGATTTAATTAGAAATTAATTCAGAAAAATATGAAAACGATATTAAAGCGTGAAAAGTCCTCCAATCCTTTTGACGTTGAATTATATATTTTTTATGAGTTTTTTTCGCTAGAAATCGAGGAAAAATCTTTCGGTTCAATTTTTGCAAAATTTTAGCCGAAATCATGTACTAACCATCACGGTTTTCGGCTAAAACGGCGTTCAGGGCCCGACTCAATTTTGCTTGATTTTTGGTGCCAAGACTCCTTGAAATATCTATATTCATCTAACCAAATCTAAGCCACATCAAATTTAGGATTTGTTTTTACGAGCATCTGAATCTTGTTTGGATTTAATTAGAAATTAATTTGAAAAAAATAGAAAAAACAATATTATAAGCGTTAAATGCCCTTCAATCTTTTTGATGTCTAATTATATATTTTTTATGGGTATTTTAGCCAGAAATTGAGCAAATATCTTTCGGGTCAATTTTTGCAAAATTTTAGCCGAAATCGTGTACTAACCATCACAGATTTTGCCTAAAAAACGTGTTCCTGGGTCACGGCTCTGTTTTACATGATTTTTGGCGCCAAGACTCCTTGAAATATCTTTATACATCTAATCAAATCTCAGACACATTAGAGTTAGGGATTTGTTTTAATGTGAATCTGAATCTTGTTCGATTTAATTAGAAATTAATTCAGAAAAATATGAAAAACGATATTTAAGCGTGAAAAGTCCTCCAATCCTTTTGACGTTAAATTTTATATTTTTTATGAGTATTTTCGCTATAAATCGAGGAAAAATCTTTCGGGTCAATTTTTGCAATATTTTAGCCGAAATCATCTACTAACCATCACGGTTTTCGGCTAAAACGGCGTTCAGGGCCCGGCTCAGTTTTGCATGATTTTTGGTGCCAAGACTCCTTGAAATATCTATATTCATCTAACAAAATCTCAGCCAAATTAAATTTAAGGATTTCTTTTTACGAGCATTTCAATCTTGTTTCGATTTAATTAGAAATTAATTTGAAAAAATAGGCAAAACAATATTAGAAGCGTTAAAAACACTTCAATCTTTTTGATTTAGGAATTCTATATTTTTTATGAGTATTTTAGCCAAAAATGGAGGAAATATCTTTCGGATCAATTTTTGCAAAATGTTAGCCGAAATCGTGTACTAACCATCACGGTTTTTGGCTAAAAACGCATTCCAGAGTCACGGCTCTGTTTTGCATGATTTTTGGCGCCGAGACTCCTTGAAATATCTTTATTCATCTAATCAAATCTCAGGCACATTAGATTTAAGGATTTGTTTTTATGTGAATCTGAATCTTGTTCGATTTAATTAGAAATTAATTCAGAAAAATATGAAAAACGATATTAAAGCGTGAAAAGTCCTCCAATCCTTTTGACGTTAAATTTTATATTTTTTATAAGTATTTTCGCTAGAAATCGAGGAAAAATCTTTCGGGTCAATTTTTGCAAAATTTTAGCCGAAATCATGTACTAAACATCACGGTTTTCGGCTAAAACGGCGGTCAGGGCCCGGCTCAGTTTTGCATGATTTTTGGTGCCAAGACTCCTTGAAATATCTATATTCATCTAACAAAATCTCAGCCAAATTAAATTTAAGGATTTCTTTTTACGAGCATTTCAATCTTGTTTCGATTTAATTAGAAATTAATTTGAAAAAATAGGCAAAACAATATTAGAAGCGTTAAAAGCCCTTCAATCTTTTTGATTTCGAATTCTATATTTTTTACGAGAATTTTAGCCAAAAATTGAGGAAATATCTTTCGGATCAATTTTTGCAAAATGTTAGCCGATATTGTGTACTAACCATCTCGGTTTTTGGCTAAAAACGCATTCCAGAGTCACGGCTATGTTTTGCATGATTTTTGGCGCCGAGACTCCTTGAAATATCTTTATTCATCTAATCAAGTGCAATAATTTACACTATTTAGACCTCATTTAGATTATATCTTGAGCATTATTATTGCACTTTCTATTGTTTTTCATGATATATTCTCACATTTTGTGTTTTTAAGCTTGTAGTTTAGTTTGGAGTGATTTTAGGGAGAAAATCATAACTTTCAATCCGGAGATCCGTTTGAGGCGATTCAAGTGCCCGTGGAAAGAGGATTCAAGGCTCTACAACTTTCATTTAGGACTCGGAAGCTAATTTGGACTTGAAGAGAGTGAAAACGATGAAGGAAGTTGAAGACTTGGCGAAATCCTGATGGAGGCCAACTGGGAGCCCGATTACCCCTCAACTGGGGGCCCGGTTGAAACCTCCAAATTTCGATAACTCACTGTCCTAACCGGGAGCCCACTTGACCCCCAACCGGGCCCCCGGTTGTGCCTGACGGAAATTCTTAATATTTTTCCCAATTTTCTGATTTTGCCCTTGATTAGTCCAAATTAATTTAGGACTTTTTGTATCCCTATAAATACCAACTTTTAGGATTATTTTGGGGACTTTTTGCTCATCACAATTATTTTCCTTGTTGGAGAGAAGATTTCCTTGGAGATTGAGACTAAGATTTCTTTTCT
>AWUE01013930.1:0-26588 GCA_001974825.2 Corchorus olitorius | reverse complement strand
ATAATATATATAACATTAAAGTCTAATTTTAAGTAATGGCATTTTTAAGGAAAAATAATGGCAATTTAGAAATATTTTTTTTCAAAAAAGGGTACAATTGGAAAACACAAAATTTCCCATTATTCGCACTTTTATATACTATATATATAGATTTGGAGAAACTATCGATTTTGTCTCATTTCGGCCCTGGATGCCCATTAGCTCCGTTTGATTCCATGAAACCCGAATTTGCAAGCCATATGTCTTGAGGTCTAAATATGATATTTTTAGGCCCAATTCATTAATATGGAACCCCAAAGAAAGAGTCCAAGTCCAATCAGTAATTATGATGTAGTAGTGATTTAGCCATGAGCATTGTTAAATCCTAAATGAGGATTTTACAAGAGCAGTTTTGGAAGAAAATTCATAACTTTTGATCAAGAGCTCAAAAAAAATGCAAATGAGGTACCGTTGGAAAGAAGATTCCAAGATCTACAACTTTTATGTTTACCTCGAGATCTAGTTTTGTTGTTCTGGTGGACGATTTTTCCCTTGAAATTTCTAGACATAGTTGATATTCTTCTCCTAAACCAGCTTGAAGAATGTTTTGGACGAAAATTCAGATGCTAAAGATGATGTGGAGCATTCCTATTGGCCACGTTGGATCCTAATTAATGAGGATAATTTAAATTTTCATTATTTTAATAATTGAATATTAAAATATTATTTAATAATGGCAATTTAGAAATATATTTGAAAAGAAAGGGTATAATCAGAAAACATAAAGTTTTCCCTATTCGTACTTGGCAATTTGGGCTTTATGGACTCAAACGTGCCTACTGGGCCGAAATGAAAATAAAATAATTGAATGGATCACTGCGTTAAAAGCCAATTGCTCACAAAATAAATAACTTTTGAGATAATTCAGAGTATATCGGAGTGCATGATGGAACGAGTAGCGTTTCAAATGCCTAATGAATTGAGAAGGCTATTCGTGACTTTATAAGTGCATTTTGAACCATAAGATGTGAAGAAACTATGGAATGACTATTACGATGCAATGTCTGAGGATTATAAGAGAATACATGAAAACTCAGTCCAGGCATAAATTGCTTGCACATTACAGACCATTGCCTATTATCTTGAAAGCATGTGAGAAAGCATCAAGAAGTTTGATTTGCCAGAGATAGATTTTCAAAATTTGCATATCAGGAATTCAACATATAAGGAAATTGAAGATGAATTGAGTATTGAAACTCTACGGAAAGATCTAGAAGCTGTAAATAAGTTAAATGAAAACCAAAAGATTGCATTCCCACTATCTTAGATCAAGTTGAATCACTTCCTCAAGTAATCCTATTGTTTTGGTGGTGACTACCATCCTTGTTTCATTTGCTGCAACTATGATAGCAGCAGAAATGGCGTTGGAATTAGAAGCTAAAGCCATGTTGGAGAGTGGTTGGTGGAATAGCTATAGCAACGATACCTCACAACGTTGCAACTGGCCATGTATATCATGCAACAATACCGGAAGCATCACCAAAATTAGCCCATCTACTGACATGATTCAGGTTGGCGATAGATTTGGAAATTTCAGTTTTTCTTCATTTCCAAATCTTGTCCTTGACCTTAGTGGTCGTGAACTTGGTGGAAATATCCCGCCTCAGATCGGTGAACTACGAGAATTCAAGTACCTCGACTTATCCAACTGTGAGTTATCTGGTGAGTTACCTCCTTCCCTAGGAAATCTAACCCAGATAGAGTATCTTGACATCTCCTATAATTATATTATTAAGACCCTCCACAACTAGAGAATTTTGAGAACCTTGTTATGTTAAACCTCAGTAAGACCAGTCTTAGTGGACCGCCGATTCCTTCATTTCTGGGGTTTTAACCAACCTTAGGCATCTTGTTATATCTGGGAATCAGTTTAACATTGGTCCAATCCCTCCAATTATAGGACCCATTCTTCTTTTATAAGTCTACTAACCAATCTCAAATTCAGCTTAGTGGTTCAGTCCCTTTTTGTATTGGTAATTTATCCACCTTGCAATATCCAGGAAAAAATGAAATCAGTGGCTCAATGCCGTTTTCTATTGGTAATTTATCCGAGTTGCTTTACTTGGTCCTTGATTCAAAATCTATTAGAAGGCCCTATTCTGGAAGAAGTTTGCAATTTAGAAGCATTATTTAAGTTAGATCTCTCTGGAAATAGAGTGAGTTGATCTATCCCAATCATATCGGGAGGCTTTCAAAGCTCGAATTTCTCAACCTCAACTTTAACCAACTCTCAGGTAATGTCCATCTCAGCTTGGGTGCCACTTAACTCAAAATTGTTGATGCCCCAAACTATGGTTGTAGTTTGATTTATCCTGACCCTTTTGAAGGCAACAAAAATTTATCACCCTACATGTGTTCTTCCATAACCAACAAAACCCACAACAACTATAGAATTTATTTTTATACCATAATAATCCTCCCTATTGCCATTGTCTCGATCTTTATTTTCTCCATTCTGGCATACAGAAGAATTGGGATTTGTGCTCAATATGGGATTATGAGGGAAAGATAGCATACGAAGACATCATTGTAGCAACTAAGGATTTCGACATCCGCTATCGCATTGAGAATCAGATGGCTTAATTGTCCAATTGATAAATCATTAACACATGTGCAATGCTCGTGCATTTTTGATAATTAATTGTAGGGCTAATTGGTCCCAAAATGAGAATCAAATGGCTTAATTGTCCCAATTGATAAATCATTAACGGATGTGCAATGCACGTGCATTTGCTAATATAAGTCCATGACATGGACTCAAGTTGTCAAAAAATTAGGTCCAACTTCCCGAGTTTAATGAGTGCATGTAGTTATGTACCAATGAGAACAATTAGCCTACCAAAAAGTAGAAATAGACATTTGATTAAAGCCCTATTGGAGAGTGGTTGGTGGAGTAGCTATAGCAACGATACCTCACAACGTTGTAATTGGCCGAGTATATCATGCAATAATACCAGAAGCATCACCAAAATTAGCCCATCTCCTGACTTGATTCTGGTTGGCGATAGATTTGGAAATTTCAGTTTTTCTTTCTAGCATTGAAGAATTGTTGAGTTACCTCCTTCCCTACGAGCATTGAAGTACCAGGCCGTTGTTGGCCTGGTGGTTGTCCCCTCCCCTCTGTCCCCGTTTCCCTTCCCTTTTGTTCTTGAGTTCTTTGAGAACCTCACTGCCATATAGAATGGCAGCACAAATGAGTGCATAGAGGTCTTCAAAGATATCATACAGAGTACTTTTGATTTTAACATATTCATTGTACTCAACTTCATCATGTTCTCTTAATATATTGAAGACTCCTTGGATAATTCCAAATAAACAAAAAAAGTTCATCAAACTCAAAATCATAGATACTAATATCTCCACGCTTATACCAATATGACACACCAACAGACGCTATCATTAAACCTACAGAGACTACTCCGGTGACACCGGCATTCTAGTAAAATAGTTTCGTAACAGTCAAACAAAACAAAGAAATTTGTATGACTAAAAAAAATGAAATAAAACCGAAGCTTGCGTGTCCCTAGAGTCACTTGATAAAAGTCATAAATCATTTTTTTTTCTTTTCAAACAAAAGAAATTGGGAGAAACAGAGAATGAATTCAAACAACTTTATAAAACACAACAATGAAAATCCTAGATATGAGGGGAATGGGAGAAAGATAGGCTTTATTTATAATGGAATTGGAATTCACCATTTTAAATTTTTCCAGCTGGTGATTTTGATATGAAGGTGAGAAAGTTTGAATAATTTCTCTGCTTAGTATCCCTACATGGCTCCACTTGGTACTTCAAATTTCAGTTTTTCTTCATTTCCAAATCTTGTCCTTCTTGATCTTAGTGGTCGTGAACTTGGTGGAAATATCCCGCCTCAGATCGGTGAACTACGAGCATTGAAGCACCTCGACTTATCCAACTGTGAGTTATCTGGTGAGTTACCTCCTTCCCTAGGAAATCTAACCTAGATAGAGTATCTTGACATCTCTAATAATTATACTATTAAGGGTTCCATCCCTCCACAACTAGAGAATTTTGAGAACCTTGTTACGTTAAACCTCAGTAGTAACAATCTTAGTAGACCGCTGATTCCTTCATTTCTTGGGGTTTTGACCAATCTTAGGCATCTTGTTATGTCTGGGAATCAGTTTAACATTGGTCCAATCCCTCTAAGTATAGGACCCATCCCTTCTTCTATAGGTCTACTAACCAATCTCAAATTCAGCTTAGTGGTTCAATCCCTTCTTGTATTGGTAATTTATCCACCTTGCAATATCTGAACGTTGGAAAAAATGAAATCAGTGGCTCAATGCCCTCTTCTATTGGTAATTTATCCGAGTTGCTTTACTTGGTCCTTGATTCAAATCTATTAGAAGTCCTATTCTGGAAGAAGTTTGCAATTTAGAAGCATTATTTAAGTTGGATCTCTCTGGAAACAGATTAAGTGGATACATCCCCAATCATATCGGGAGGCTTTCTAAGCTTGAATTTCTCAACCTCAGCTTTAACCAACTCTCAGGTAATGTCCCTCTCAGCTTGGACGCCACTAAACTCAAAATTGTTGATGCCCCAAAATATGGCTGTAGTTTGATTTATCCTGACCCTTTTGAAGACAACAAAATTTATCCCCAACATGTGCTCTTCCATAACCAACAAAACCCACAACAACTATAGAATTCCTTTCTATACCATAATAATCCTCCCTATTGCCATTGTCTCGATCTTTATTTTCTCCATTCTGGGATGTTCGGTTAAGCAAAAGAAAAAACAAGCTGGCATACAAAAGAATGAGTATTTGTGCTCAATATGGGACTATGATGGAAAGATAGCATACGAAGACATCATTGTAGCAACTGAGGATTTTGACATCCACTATTGCATTGAGAATCAGATGGCTTAATTGTCCAATTGATAAATCATTAACACACGTCCAATGCACGTGCATTTTTGACAATTAGTTGTAGGGCTAAATGGTCCCAAATTGAGAAACAGATGGCTTAATTGTTCCAATTGATAAATCATTTACACATGTGCATTTGCTAGTTAATTATATACGTGCATACAAAAGTGAAATGAGATTGGCAGTAGTTTGAACTTTAAAGGGTCAAATCTGAGTTAGATTAAGTGGCCTTTAAAATATCGTGATGTAAATAAATCATTGATTTGCATTTATCTATATCTATACTATATATAAAAGTACGAGTTCTTGTAAAACTTTTGAATCACCCATTACACCCTTATTTTTAGAATATATTTCTTAAATGCCATTGTTTAAACTTTTATAGTTTTAGTCAACTAAAAACTCTATTAATTAAATCTAATATCCTTATAATTATTTTATTTTTACCATTTTACTATTTTACTTTTATAGTTTTACTCAACTAAAAACTCTAGTTTTATTTAATTAAATCTAATATCCTTATACATATTTTACTTTTATTATATTACTAATTTAATTAAAAAGCTTAGATAGATTAGAATTTTTAAATTATATTTCTTAAATGACATTGTTTAAATTTTACAGTTTTTTGTTAGAAATAAACTTTTACAGTTATTCTACTAAAAAGTATATTTTTATTTAATTAAATTCAATATTTTTATAAATATTTTATTTTTACCATTTTAATTTTTTTTAAGAGAATGGAATGGAAGACTTTTTGATAATTCTGGACCCGCATCAATTTTATAATATAAACTAATAAAAGTATTATTATCAAGTTTAAAAATTAAAATAAGTTGGCTAATAATTAATTATTCATATTTTTTAAAACTAATTAAGTTAAAAATTTATTGAAAATTTAATTATTGTGATTGACCTTTTTCAATTTTTAGAATGTGTATTGGTAGTTTAATGTATTGGAATGTATGATAAGAATTTAAAGTTTTTAAAAATAAAAAGAGTAAAATGCAATTATTTCCTTCGACTTATAAGGTTAGAGGAGTCAATCGGGTGGGTTGGACGGGTTTTGGGTTCGGGTCATCATGGTTTAGCTCAAATGAGTCAAGTAATTTTCTCAGGTCATTCGGATTTCGGATCATCTGGATTCAGGTCATTCGGGTCTCGGGTCTGTTGGGTCTAGGGTCAGGCGGGTTCGGGTTTTGGCCTTAGGTCACTCGGGTTTTGGATTTTTCGGGTCTAGCACTCAGATCAATTGGGTCAACCTCGAATTTTTTAATGTTTAATTCTTAAATTTATTTAATATCTTTATTATTCTAATTATTTTACAATCGACTACCGATGATGTTTAGCAAACTGTATATACGCGATTAAAGAGTTGACATGTGCCCCTTTTATATATTAATTTTGAATATTAAATACATAATCAATTATGAAGTGGGGGTAATGTGTTCAAATAAATATTGATTATATAATATCCAAATTTATGTTCTTTCATTACATATCAATTAAAATTATAAATAAATTAATAATATAAATATCCATAAAATGGAAATAAAATTACAACCCTTATAGTTACCAGTGAGATTATTAGAACGGTAATAAAAGCTAATAGAAAAAATTGTCAAGAAACTGCTAATTAATTATTATTATTTATTCATTATGTAAAAAAATAAATTACTAATTATAAATTTATCATAAATTATTCATATAACTGATTTAGTACTTATATTCATATAATTATTGTTCATATAATGAAGTTATTTAATAAAATTATAACAAAAATATAAATTTTATTGAATAAATGATAATTTAGAATGGTTAAAATTAAAACAATGTGGATTTTATTGAATGAAACATATTCTTGGGTGATTCGAGTCACGGGTTTATCGGGTTTGGATTTAGACGGGTTTGGGTCGTTTACTTTTTCTGGTCAAATCAGGTTCAGTCAGTTGGATGAGTTATCGAGTATGGATCAAGTTTTGACCGCTTTACTTATAATTAATTTCAATTAGGGATGTCAACGGGGCCCGAACCCGATGGGGAACCCGATTCCCCGCCCTGACAGGGACGGGTTTGGGGAGTATTTTTGGGGAACGGGTTCAGGGATGGGGATTGTTTTTCATTCCCCGTCGAGGATGGGCACGGGTATGGGGAATGGTGCCCCCACCCCGAACCCGAAATATATAATATATTCATAATATATATATATATATACACTTTATTGGGCTTTATAATTGGGTTTATAATTTTTCATTTGGGTTTATATATATACACTTTATTGGGCTTTATAATTGGGTTTATAATTATATATAGATTGATTTATAATTATATATACACTAAGAAGTGCAAGATGTTAATTATTTCATGAATTTTATTTGGATAATAATTATTTCATGAATTTTATTTGGATGATGGATTTGATATAATGTTTATTCATTTAAGTTAGTGTTGAAAGCTTGTAATTGTGGTGTTGATTGTTGAAAACTTGTAATTGTAGTGTTGTTGTATTAATCTATGTAAAGTTTTGTACTAAATTTTTTATGAACTACATTTTGCTTCAAAAATTTAATTGTAATATTCGGGTAATGGGGATTCCCCATCCCCGTCGGATCCCCACGGGGACGGGGACGGGAACTTTATTTCATTCCCCGCCGGGGACGGGGATAAATTCTTCAAGTCGGGGTCGGGTTCGGGGTATATAGTACCCGCCTAAAACCCGACCCATTGACATCCCTAATTTCAATTATCACGTAGACTAGTAATAGTAGTATGCTGAAATGAAAAGACAGAGCAGGCATACTAAAATAGAGCCATAATTCTTCCGACAATAAGCCTTTCAAAGTTGTTTTTCAAGTATGCATTAATATAGTAGGCTTTAAGTTGTTTTTCTTCTTCCTGATTTAAGAAATTTAAAAAAAAAAAAAAGCAACTTGAAGATATCCTAAATATGATGAAAAACTAGATGTTAAGAAAAAGTTCAAATTTAATTGAATCAAGATCTGAAACTTAAGTCTAATTATATGAGCTGGAAGATATCCTAAATTCAAAGACAGAGAAGTGGCAGAGCCACCTAGTTTTTCCTGATGAAAAGCATAACATACAAATACAAATAAACTTGGTTCCAATTGGATTCAGTCAATCAGCTGAATTGTTCACTCTATTAACTACCATTTCCTTGCATTCAAAATTTTATGAAAAACTAGATCTTAGTGCTAAGTAACTAACCTAATGGTTCTTGTTATTTAACAGGGGAAATTCAGAATAATAAATATGGCCAAAATACATTGCAATTACTCCTAAAAACCTAGAAGTTTAATGGATGATGGCTCTCTTTTCTTTCACTGATTTGGATTCATTTGAATATTCTTTAACAGATTCTTCCTTCCATTGTCTTCTTTGGCTTCTTCTTCCTTCTCCTTTTCTTCTTTCTCAGCTTTCTTTCTTGCTTCCTTAAGGGAAGCAATCAAATTCTTCAAAAGAGTCTCAGTCTCTTCATCATCATCTGATTTGAGCATCAAATTCTCTGCAACATCAGCAGGAGTCATATTTGTTTCCTCCAACAATTGGCCTATTTCTCCAAACAATGGATGAGAATCAATGTCCAAATAATTCTTGGCTAGCACCTTGAATGCTTCGGACCGACAATAGGACATTTCAATGTGCTTGTCCATTCTTCCTCTCCTTATCAAAGCTGGATCAAGCTTTTCAACATAATTTGTAGTGAAAACAATGATCCTTTCACCCCCACAAGTTGACCAAAGTCCATCAATAAAATTCAAAAGCCCTGATAAAGTGACCTCACTGTCATTTTTCTCCTCCTCTTTTGCCTTCTTACTAATGGGATCCATCTGTTTTTCATTCTCATCTTTCTTCTTTTTCTCTCTTTGGCCTGTAAGATCAAGAGAACAATCGATATCCTCTATCACAATGATAGACTTGTTTGACGTCTCGATCAGAAGCCTCCTCAGCTCTATGTTATTCTTAACTGTAGTAAGCTCAAGATCATACACATCATACTTGAGAAAATTTGCCATGGCTGCAATCATAGTGGATTTGCCAGTTCCTGGAGGACCATAAAGCAGATAACCCCTCTTCCAAGCTTTCCCAATCTTAGCATAATACTCTTTCCCTTTGCTAAACTTGACAAGATCCTTCTTGATTTCCTCTTTCTTTTTCGCATCCATTCCCAAAGTGTCAAATGTTGCAGGATGTTCAAACACTACATGGCTCCACTTGGTACTTCTATAACCAGGAGACCAACTCTGTGATGGATTGTTAGAGTAAAGCTTCCGCTGCCGGTTATCGGCTGCAATGGCCTTTCCTTGTTTCAACACATGAAGCAGATAAGTTCCGGTAATGAATTCCCGGTCACGTTTATGGAACTTTAGAATGTAAAACCCCTTCTCATCGGAAGCCGGATAAAAAGAAAACTGTTGTGTTTTGGGAGTACTTCTTCTTGCAGCCCAAGAAACCTTGACTCCTTGAAACACATCAGAAACTTCCTCATCATAATCCATGCTGAGAACTAAAGACTGCCCATCTTCAGCAAAATCACCCTTAAGCCTCTTAGCAAAAGCAGAGGACTTGTCTTTGAGATAGTTGTGAATTGCTGTGAAGGCTTCACTTCTTCTCATCCTTTCACCTGTGAATTCATCAAAGGTTACAAGAATGTAAGGATACAGGAGATTTGACAGCTTGTTAGTGTATCTGAAGATATAGTTTTGAAGATAAGGAGGGAAGTATTGTCGGAACATGGCATAGAAAAACATTATGGCTGCCATGGTTGAGCCTAGATTTGACCACAGGTCTCCCTTTTTCTTCATCATCATCGTTTTGCTCTATTTCTCTCTCTTTTCTTTTCTTAGTATTTGTTTGTATTTGAAACTTCTTTGTGATGTAGAAGTACTGGATCAACCATGTACAAATATATAGGGAAGAGTTGTAGAAGTCCATATTTTGTTTTTCTTTTAATTTTACACGTTCTGTAAGAGTTGTAGTTTAATATAATTACAAACACCATATATAATCACAATTACAATTGAAATCTATTTTTATTATATTTCTAATAATTTATAATTACATTTTAAAATAGACTTTGTTTGAATTGAATAGAAAAATGAAATATATTTTAAGAAGTAATGCTCAATTAACTCAAAATTACTAACTAATACTAGAACTAGAACTAGAATTCTTTTAACCCCACATGTGAAAACCTTTTAACAAATCAACCTTTTTTTTTCAGATTTAACAAATCAACCTGACCTCTTATATTACGCAGTTGCGCTGCCCCTGTTGGGAGACTCACCCATCATAACCAGGTGTACGATGCGGATCGGATCCGGATTAGTCAGGACAAAACCCTGAATACCGAATGAGATTAAAAAAAAAAAAACCTGACTTCTTATATTTGACTCAAATTGAAGATGCTACTATTTATACGTACTGTAGGGCCCAAGTCAGACCAAGATCAACAAGGCCAAGAATCTTCCAATATGGGCTAAAGATTATGAGCTATAAATAAGTTATACGTACAGTTATATTTATGAGACTTTTGTTAGTACTTCATAGTATGCTTTTCTGAGGTTGCGTTGTAGCTGATCATTGCTTGCACTTGCACGTGATCCTAAAAAACCATATCTGTAGTTCTGTACTGAGGTTATATGCTGGTTGACACTTGACAGCAATGAGAGAAACAAGAAGAAATATTTGTAAAGAAATCCAATTTCTCATCTCCTTCTCTCTCTATTCTCTCAACCCTTTCTGTTATTTTTGGCCAAAGGCTAAGAAACCCTCATCAGTTATCACACACAACATCACCAGAATACATTGCAGATGGAAACATGAAAAAGAAAAATAAAGCTTCAAATGCACACAAAGATATTATTACTTCTTTAACTAGAAAACAAAAAGGATATTATAATTATTTCTCCTTCTTCTTCTTCTCTCTTTGGTCAGTAAGATCAAGAGGGCAATCAATATCCTCAATCACTACAATTGAAAGCCTTCTCAACTCTGTGTTATCTATGACCGCACTAAGTTCAAGATCATAAACATCATAATCCAAGAGATTAGGCATGGCCCATGGTTGCAATCATAGTAGACTTTCCCGTGCCTGGAGGAAGAAGAGAAATTTGTACTAGTCATCTTCTTCTTAAATTGATCTTTTCTCTGGCTAACACCAGGCCTGAAAGAGTTGTTTTGGAACTTAACCCAACTTAACTTAAAAATGAATAACATTTTATCTATGGGAAATTATCGTCAGACTAGTTTAGGAGAAACAGAAAGTAGAAAAAGACCCAATCTCAATCTGTCATGATCACTTCTCTAATTAACCATTTTGATTCTGGTTTCTGAAGGTTGTTTTGGGTCCCTTCCACTAAAGAATATTACTGAACTGTTTGCATGTGTTGCATTGCAGCTCTCAAAATTTCACCCTTAATTTCCATGTTTCACCACTAAATAAACTAGTCATCTTAGCTGACACAAAGTTTTATCTAAAGTTATTATTGTTAAAACAAAATTAAGTAAACAGATTGAAAAAAAAAATGCTAGTAAAATGATGATTGATTATATAAGTGCATACAAAAGTGAAATGGGATTGGCAGTCTTTTGAAGGGTCAAAACTGAGTTAGATCGATTAAGTGGCCTTTAACATATAGTAATGTTGTAAATAAATTTTTGATTTGTATTATTGGGTAGGCCAGCAAGACAAATTAGTAGTATATATATACTGAGACAGAGCAAGCATACAAAAATGGAGTCTTTGTCCTTCAGAAAATAAGCCTTTCAATGTAGCTTTAAGTTCTTTTTCTTCTTCCTGATTTAAGAAATTTTAAAAAAAAAATGTATCTGTTCGTGCCTTCTGAGTTCTGATTATATAAAATAAAATTATAATTTAATGCTTAAATCATTTAATAATTTAAATTTAATGCTTAAAAATTATAATTTTTAATAAATTTTTAATAAATTAATTTTCAATGTAGCTTTAATGTTCTGATTATAATTTAATAAAATTATGTAAAAACATTAATTTTTAATAAATTAGTTACAAAATAAGATCAAAACCCTTTTGTTTTATCATGAACTATTATAAACACTAAGAACATTCAACCTTGTAGCCACCACCACCCACTGACAATGTCAACCATCGGACTCCACTGGTCAGGCGCCGCGACCCATCGGAACCCTATTGCCACTTTGTCAATCCAATTTCATCATATCTCATAGATCTAACAAAAACATGAGAAAAAAAAAGAGAACAAACTAAGACTGAAAACATCAAAAAACAGTAAGTCAGAAACCGAAAAAAATTCCCCAAATCATTTTTCACGACAATGAAGCTCTTCTCAAAGAGGTGATTAACAAATAGTAATTCATTTTTCACTTAAAAATTAAAAACGACCATGATTTAGAATTGTGTTTGAATTTGATTTCTGTTGTTGGATTTAGATTAAAGAGCTGAAAGTAAAGTTGTCGTTTTGCGTACAGAGTCCTCTGTTTTGTTTTTTCATTGTTCAATAATTCTAACATTGAGTCAGAGTTATCTAATCTACCACAATTATCAATAACCAAACTACAAATATTAGAGCTATGATAAAACCGGGGATTTGATCGTCGAACCCAATAAGAGAAACGCATTGCAGAAACTTTTTATGGAATTTAAAGTCCCAAAAATGGAATTTAAGGATGCCTAAGACAGACTTACATTCATTCCATCCAACTTTGATTCCAAATCTTTCTAATTCCTTTGAATCAAATTGATAATCTCTGCAACCTGCCTTCGACTCAGATTTAGCCCAGAAGATGAGAAGTTTCGAAACCACCGAAACTTATATACTTTGAAACTTTGAGAAGATGGGTTTGCTATGGAAATCGATGAGGAAGAATACCCAGTTGAGGAAATGGAAGAAGTTGAAGAATCTGAGGGAGGATTGGAGTGAAACTGGTGGAAGCAGAACGTTGGAGGTAGAGAAAGAATAGAAGACAGCAAGGAGAAGAAGAAAATAGGCGGTGGTTTGGTAAAATAGGGGCTAGGGTTTCGGTGTAAGGGCTGGTTTGCTGAGGTTGGTGGCGATGACTTTGCTCTTCAGGCACCTCCTTCGAGTGGGTAATTTTTTTGGTATTTTTCTAGGGTTTGTCACTGGAGATTGAGGTTTTCTTTTGTGGGTGCTTTTTTCTGAAATTCAACCAGTGGGTTTGAAAGAGGAGATGTAGTAGATGATCATAGTCGGAAATTGGAGGGATTCACGGGCAGTGTTGCTTCATGTCTGAATGATTAGGGTTTGGCTGGGAAGAAAGGAAACAAGGAAGAAGAAGGGGAAAAAAGATTTGGTTTTTCTAAAAGTTATTCTCTTTTTTCTTTAATTTCCGTCGAAAAAGTTTGCTTTTTCATTAAATAAATCCTTTTTTTCTTTAATTTTTTTTCTGTCAAATTTTAAAAAAAAACATTTTTTTTCTCTTATTACATATGCCACCTGGCTTTTTAAATCCACGTGGATTGGCTCACGCAGGGAAGGGAGCACGTGTTTTGACAACAAACGGTCCCGTCTGATTTTAACATGTTTTGACCCATCTCGATAATGTTAGATCCTAAACAAGAGCTAACGTTAGAACCTGAATTGTAGTTTGCGGCAAACGTTAGAACCTAAATTGCGCATTTAGCTAAGAAACGGCTTTCGCAAATGGCCGTTGTTCCTCTACATAGCGTGGTATTTTAAAATCTCGTGATTGTGTTCGTCGTCGTACACGTTGGGGTGTTGGTGATGGCCATAGCATTAAGTTATGGACTGATTGGTGGGTAGGGAAAGGGCCTCTGATAGATGAAGTTCTTTCTAATGCTTCCCCTGTTAATGAGGATGTGTGCGTGGATTCCTTGATAGGGCAGGATGGATCGTGGAAGTTAGATGATGCTGTTATGGTCCTTCCTCCCATAAGGTTAGAAGAAATTAGACCCGTGCCTATTTCCCGAGTCATGGAGGAGGGTGATAGATGTGTATGGGGTTTTGAGAAGCATGGTCAGTTTACTTCGAAATATGCTTATAGTTCTCTGATGAATCTTGATGCGTCTGATGTGTGGAAGGGAAGGTGTTCGTGGGTATGGAAGCTTCCTGTTCTAGAAAGGGTTCGATTCTTCTGTTGGCTCTTGTTTATTAATTGTCTGAATACTTCGGAGATCTTACATAGAAAGGGCATTGGAGTTGAGACCAATTGCAGGATTTGTCATAATGGACTTGAATCAACAGATCATATTTTTCGGATGTGCCCTTTTATTAATGGGTATTTGAGAATGTATTGGTCGGCGTTTTGAGTAACTTTGGATAGTAGTCAGGAGTTTGAGACTTGGTTGTTCTCTAATGCCACCAAGCGTGTACAAATGCGCCGTGGGTTTCTATGGCAATCTTTCTTTCCTTCACTACTTTGGAGCCTGTGGAAGGCTCAGAATGATTTAGTGTTTAATGATAAAAGTCCTCAGGCAGAACAAATAATTTCATATGCGGTTACTCTTACTATGGATGCAGGTCAGATCTTTTCCCCTACCAGGGAGCCTGGTGGCACTAGGGAGTTGGAGGTACAGTGGCGTAAGCCACCTTCAAGTTGCTTTATTTTGAACACTGATGGTTCTAGGCGTCATGCCGACAACCATGCCTCTGTAGGTGGTTTAATTCGAGACGCAGCAGGGAACTGGCTGGTGGGGTTTATGCTGAATATTGGAGCTACCAATAACTTAGAGGCAGAGCTTTGGTGAGTGTGACAAGGTCTGATGCTTGCTAAGGAGAAAGGTTGTACCCCGTTGGTAGTGGAGATGGATGCGGCAGTTGTCGTTCACTTTCTTAGGAATACAATGATCAGTTCTCAACCCTGTTACACTCTTGTAAGGGATTGTTTGGAGCTAATTAACGGAGATTGGATTATAGAGATTCGGCATATTTACAGAGAAGGTAACCGTTGTGCAGATAGTTTAGCGATGCTTGCTCACGATGCGACTCAAGGGCTTTCTATCTGTCCATAGCCACCCAATGAACTCCTCACCCTGCTGAATGAAGACCGGCTTGGTATTGGCACGCCAAGACCATAGTATCTGCTAACTTTTTACTCCTGTTATGTAGAAAAAAAAAAGTTACTAGAAAAACTTATACTAATTTTTAGCATAAAGAAAATAAAAGAAAACAAAAAAGGAAATTATATTAAAAAAGAAATGGAGCTATAGAAACTAAAAGTTAATATAATAACCAAAAAGAAAAATCTCTTTGCTTTTTATATGTAGCATGAAAGTGATGAATGATGTTAAGTACCACCAAAAACAGACAAATGCGAGACTTCATGATTTTTTAAAGTATAAATATGATCCAATTGTGATATAACAGCTATAGCTAACATAATCATGTGTAGATATTGAAAGTGAAATATTTGGCTGTATCGTTAAATTAAATAAAGCAAAGAGTCATGTTAGTGGCAACCTTTTGTAGCAAAGACTTTGATGAAATCTAATTGGGTATTTTTCCAATGGCATCACTTCTTTAGAAGAACTGAAAATCGTACCTAAAAGGAAATTGATATATACAAACTCATAAAGAAGCTCAGATTATATGAGCTGGAAGAAACCCTAAATTCAAAGGCAGAGAAGTGGCAGAGCAACCCAGATTTCCTGATGAAAGCCATAACATACAAAATAGAAATGAACTTGGTTCCAATTTGATTCAGGCAATCAGCTGAATTATTCACACCATTAACCACCATTTCCCATTTCCTTGCATTGAAAAGAAGATGAAAAACTATTTCTTAGTGCTAAGTAACCTAATGGTTCTTGTTATTTTAACAGGGGAAATTCAGAACAATAAATATGGCCAAAATACATTGCAATTAATCCTAATAACCTAGAAGTTTAATGGATGACTCCATTCTCTTTAACTGGTTTGGATTCATTTGAATCTTCTTTAACAGATTCTTCCTTTTCATTGTTTTCTTTGGCTTCTTTTTCCTTCTCCTTTTCTTCTTTCTCCGCTTTCTCTGCTTTCTCCCTTTCCTTCTCTTCTTCCTCTGCTTTCTTTCTTGCTTCCTCAAGGGCTTCAATCAAATTCTTCAAACAAGTCTCAGTCTCTTCATGATCATCTGATTTGAGCATCAAATTCTCAGCAACATCAGCAGGAGTCATATTTGTTTCCTCCAACAATTGGCCTATTTCTCCGAACAATGGATGAGAATCAATGTCCAAATAATTCTTGGCTAGAACCTTGAATGCTTCGGACCGACAATAGGACATTTCAATGTGCTTGTCCATTCTTCCTCTCCTTATCAAAGCTGGATCAAGCTTCTCAACATAATTTGTAGTGAAAACAATGATCCTTTCACCCCCACAAGCTGACCAAAGTCCATCAATAAAATTCAAAAGCCCTGATAAAGTGACCTCACTATCTCTTTTTTCCTCCTCTTTTGCCTTCTTACTAATGGGATCCATTTCTTCTTCATTCTCATCTTTCTTCTTCTTTTTCTCTCTTTGGCCTGTAAGATCAAGAGAACAATCAATATCCTCTATCACAATGATAGACTTATTTGACGTCTCGATCAGAAGCCTCCTCAGCTCTATATTATTCTTAACTGTAGTAAGCTCAAGATCATACACATCATAGTTGAGAAAATTTGCCATGGCTGCAATCATAGTGGATTTGCCAGTTCCTGGAGGACCAAAAAGCAGATAACCCCTCTTCCAAGCTTTCCCAATTTTAGCATAATACTCTTTCCCTTTGCTGAACTTGATAAGATCCTTCTTGATTTCCTCTTTCTTTTTCGCATCCATTGCCAAAGTGTCAAATGTTGCAGGATGTTCAAATACTACATGGCTCCACTTGGTACTTCTATAACCAGACCAACTCTGTGATGGATTGTTGGAGTAAAGCTTCCGTTGCCGGTTATCTGCTGCAATAGCCTTCCCTTGTTTCAACACATGAAGCAGATAAGTTCCGGTAATGAATTCCCGGTCACGTTTATGGAACTTTAGGATGTAATACCTCTTCTCATCGGAAGCCGGATAAAAGGAAAACTGTTGTGTTTTGGGAGTACTTCGTTTTGCAGCCCACCAAACCTTGACTCCTTGAAACACATCAGTAACTTCCTCATCATAATCCATGCTTAGAACTAAAGACTGGCTATCTGCAACAACATCAGCCTTAAGTCTCTTTGCAAAAGCAGAGGACTTGTCTTTGAGATAGTTCTGAATTGCTGTGAAGGCTTCACTTTTCTTCATCCTTTCACCTGTGAATTCATCAAAAGTTACATGAATGTAAGGATACAGGAGATTTGACAGCTTCTTACTATATCTGAAGATATAGTCTTGAATATGAGGAGGGAAGTATTGTCGGAACATGGCATAGGTAAACATTATGGCTGCCATGGTTGAGCCTAGATTTGACCACAGGTGATCTCCCTTCATCATCATCATCATTTTGCTATACCTCTACCTATCACTCTCTTTTCTTTTCTCTAAGAATTTGTTTTATATATATTCTTTTTTTGTGATGTAGAAGTGGATCATCCGTGGAACATATATATAGACTGGATTTGCATGTGACTTGGTTATCAAGTTAAAGAAATTTCAAGTCGTAAAGGTGCCCTATTCTCCGCCAATGGCTTAGCCAAATACCAAAAAAACTAAAAAAGATTCCCCACTATGGCTATTGAAACTTCTGACTAGCTTCCGTTATTATTATAGATAAATAAAAGAAGCAAATTTGTGGGATGATTCGAGGTAAGTCAAGGTCAATATGTATTTTATTTGTTTGATTTATCGTTTCTTAGTTTTGTAATGTAGGAAAAGTCTTTTTAATGGGGCTATTGATAACAAATCAAACAAAACAAAACAAGGCAAAGCAAGTCGGTAATAAAAAATTAAAACTACGACGACTTGACTTGTAAGGAGTGTGTGAGAAAATTTAGAAACCCAAAGGAAAATAGAAAACCAGTCTTTGTCTGAGGCATGAGGATGGTGTTCGGTTCCTTGTAGCTTGAAAAATTTGCTAGTATATTTTTTTAAATTATAGTATTTTAATTATTTTCAATGCTGTTTCTAATTTTGAGGATTTATTGTATAAAATGTTTAGTACTCCTACTATTTTAAAAGTTCGAGCTAAATTTTGGACTTAAATTGTGTCTAAATTTTTTGAATCGATTTAATGTGTCGTAATTTAATGGTTGATTTCATGATTCATGGGAGTTGGGACAATCAAATTTAATTATTTCTCCTATGTCTCGGTGGTCGGTAAGCCTTAAGAATTGGTGCACACATCATAGGCATAATGTGGCAACGGGTGAAAAATGGTCAAAAGGTCTTCGGGTTTTATTTTCTTTAACATACATGTGTTGAAAGGTAAATTTCCTAGGCATTTTCTTGCCAGAATTATATGGTCAATTAGTTGTTCGAATTCTCTGTGGGGGAAAAAAGATGGGAAAAGCTCTTACAATTCTCTCTTTACTTACTGCATTTATTTTTACTTTTTTTTTATAGCAGTCATTTATAGGAAAACTAGTACTTTTGCCACGTGTTCCACACGTGGGTGAAAGTTTGATGGAAACCGATTTTAATTTACATGTTGTGTAATATAATGTTTTTGTTAATTTTGAAAAGATACATCCTTAATAAATTTAGTTAACTTTTAGCAATGATGAAGGTTATCATTTTTTTTAACTAAGATATAAAACTTTATATATATATATTACATTTTTGTGTAATATGTGGGTTTCTTTTAGTACTTTGTCACTGTTCCACACGTGGGATTGAAGTTTGATGAAAACTGATTTTAAATTACATCTTGTGGAATATACATTTTTTTGTTAATCTATACCTTACTATTAAAGTTATTCTCAAACTGTTGTATGCTCAACATTTGGCTTTTCTCCTATTAACATTTGTCAAAAATTGATTGGTTGGAGAAAACCAATATATGTTATTATATATTTAGAATTCTAAATAATATTTGGAACATTTAATTATTATTTTTTTTGGAAAAAGAACATTGAATTATAATCAAAGTAAAACTCTATTTCCTTTTTCCAGTAGATAATTTTTTTAGGGATCCAGTAGATAATTATTTGAATAGACATTAGAATTCTAACAATATTTCCTTCCATTTAATTTAATTTAATTGTTATTACATAAGATAAAATTGTACTTAGAATTGAAATTACTTAGTTCCAATCATAAACCGAAAAACTCGACGCGAATGTGCGGGGATAATATCTAGTGAAAATATTAAATTTGTCCAAATTCTAAAAATTATTGGGAATAAACTCATCAAATTTTTTAGTTTGACCAAGAGTATCCCCAAACCCTTTGGGCCTGAGACTAATCCTTTTCGGGTCGGGAGCGTGAAGGTTAAAGCTCTCCCAACAACTGCACTTCCGGGGGATCGAACTTGTGTTCTCACCCTTACCGGGGTGGAGGCCGCTAAACTCATCAATTTTTCATTATAAGTAAATTTTGTTAACCATTTTATCAATAATAGAAGTTATCAAATTTATAGTAATTAGTTATTGAAAAATTATATATAGCATCAAAAACTATAAGTGAACCAACAAATTCAGTAAATTTTCATTAGTTAACAATTTCATCAACAATGGATCCTATCAAATTTATAATACACAGTTACTCCCTCTCATTCAAAATAAGTGAAATACTAAGAATATCACACAGACCAAGGCAATGATTAGTTGGTTTTAAATTTAGTAAAAATTCACTTAAAATGACATAATTACCCTTTTAAAAATATTTTATAAATAATTAATTAATAAATCTTCTCTTCCTTCCTAACTTTTCAAGACCACTTAATGGTTCAACCACCTTAATTAACACTTAGGGATATATATGGAAAAAAGGTACAAATTGCATTGATTTTGTAATTGTTTCACTTATTTTGAAAGGCGGCAAAAGTTAAAATGTTTCACTTATTTTGAATGGGAGAGAGTACTAAAAAAATTATGTAGTTATGAAAAACGCTTTACACCAACAAATGCAATAACATCTAATGATAAGTAATTTTAGTAACAGTTTAATCAATAAATGCAGTTATTAAAGTTACAATAGTTAGTTATTGAAAAAGCTATAAAGGTTATAAAAAGGTTATATATGAATCAACAAATTTAAACTCGTTCATTATATAATTTGTCAAATTATTCTGGGAAATGATTTGAGCTTGGTTTCACAAAAAAAAAACGCATTTGGAATGAGTATTTTCTCAAGAACAATGTTTTGTGTGGAAACGTAGAAAATTGTGAAGTTAATGTTTTTGTCTTCTTAAAAGAACTTAATTTGATAGTTTCCAATAAGCTCTATTCAGTTCGAGACACGACATTTGAGAGTTGTATTTGTTCGCAAAACCATGAAGTTGAGGTTTCAGGATTTAAAGAAAGTTTTGTTTGGTGAGTCAATTTTTCAATAAGCTCTACTGACTTCGATACATGACATTAGAGCGTTGGTTTAAAAAAAAATCATTTTAGTCATTTCCAAATATATAATGTTTTGCGCACAAACACACAAAAAATGTGAAGTTGAGGCTTTAGGCTTTGAAGAAAGATTTATTTGTCAAGTCACTTTCCAATGAGCTCTACTACCTCCGAAACATGACATCTGAATGTTGGTTACACAACTAACGCATTCGGAATCAACATTTTCTCAAGAATAACGTTATGTGCACAAACACACAAAATTGTGAACAAAAATTGTGAAGTTCAAGTTTTAGGTTTTGAAAGCTTTATTTGGTGAGTCCACTTTCTAGTAAACTCTATTCAAATGTAATGAAGGGAAACCTAATATGTACTAATTTTTCAATATGATTCTATGTTGGTAGCTGTTTTTATACTCCAATGTAGAAATATTGATAACCACACTGCGAAAATTTGATAACCTCATTGTGAAATTTCGATAACCTCCCTATGAAAATTTGATAACCACAATGTGAAATTTTGATAACCACACTGTGAAATTCTGATAACCACACAATGAAGTTTTGATAACCTCATTGTCTATGAAATTTTGATAATCACATTATAAAATTGGTAATCGCACTATGAAAATTTTGATAACCACACCATGAAATTTCGATAACTTCCCTATAAGAATGAAATTGTGATATTCTCTATATATAATTTTGATAACCTCTCCATAATATTTTCATAAGCTCCCTATGAAATTTTGTTAACCATCCTAAGAAATTTTGATAAGAACAAATTTTGATAACGTTCTAATTAATTTTTATAATCACACTATAAAATTTCAATAACCTTCGTATGAAATTTTGATAATCTCCATAAGAAATTTTGATAACCTTTTTATATGAAATTTTGGTAACCTCTGTATGAAATTTTGATAATTACACTACGAAGTTTTGATAACCTCCATATGAAATTTTGGTAACCACACTATGAAATTTTAATAACCTTACTATGTAATTTTGGTTTGATTGTCAGATTGATTTCTATGTTGTGTGAATTACGTCATTACATCTTCCTCATTGTTTATTGGGGAAAATATGTGCAATAGATCATATTATGACGAACTTTTCTACTTTGTTTCCTTTTTCTTCACATCTTCCCACCCTCGACTTTCTCCTTTGATCAACTTCAAAGTTTTGCCGGATAATTCCAGCTTTGATATGGTTTCAAGCTTCGGGCAATTGCAAAAGGCTATGTTTTCTAATTTTGGTTCTTGGCTTTTTTGCTTTCTAATTTTACTTGTACCCCTAAAAAAAACCCTCAATATAATACTCTCATACATTTATTATAAGGTTTCTTAATGGGATTAAAGTTTGATGGAAACTAATTTTAAGTTATATGTTGTGTAATTTAATGTTTTTGTTAATTTTGAAAAGATTAAATTTGCCCAAATTCCTAAAAATTGTTGGGAATAAACTCATCAATTTTTCATTATAAGTAAATTTTGTTACCCATTTTATCAATAATAATAAAAGTTATCAAATTTACAGTAATTTGTTATTGTATATTATCAAAAACTATACGTGAAACAACAAATCCAGTAAATTTTCATTAGTTAATAATTTCATAAACAATCGATGCTAACAAATTTATAATACACAGTTACCAAAAAAGCTATGTAGTTATGAAAAATGCTTTACACCAACAAATCCAATAACATCTAATGGTAAGTACTTTTGGTAACAATTTAGTTGATAAATGAGGTTATCAAATTTACAATACTTTAGTTACTGAGAAAGCTATAACAGTTATTAAAAAAGTTATATATGTACCAACAAATTTAAAGCATTCATTATATCATTTGTCAAATTATTCCGAGAAACGACATTTGAGCGTTGGTTTTAAAAAAAAAAAAAAGCATTTGGAATGAGCGTTTTCTCAATAAAAATGTTTGGTGTGAAAACACACAAAATCGTGACGTTGATGTTTTTGTCTTCTTAAAAAAACTTTATTTAGTAAGCCTAGTTTCCAATAAGTTCTACTCAGTCCGAGACACGACATTTAAGCGTTGTATTTGTTTGCAAAAACCATGAAGTTGAGGTTTTAGGTTTTAAAAAAAAATCTTTGTTTCGCAAGCCAATTTTCCAATAAGCTCTATTGACTTCGATACATGACATTAGAGTATTGGTTTTTTTTTTTAAAAAAAAAATCATTCTGATCATTTTCAAATAAATAATGTTTCCTGCAAAAACATACAAAATTTTGAAGTTGAGGTTTTAGGCTTTGAAGAAAAATTTGTTTGGCAAGCCACTTTCCAATGAGCTCTATTGACTTTGAAACATGACATATGAGCGATGGTTACACAAATAATGCATTCGGAATTAACATTTTCTCAAGAACCTGCGCACAAACACGCAAAATCGTGAAGTTTAAGTTTTAGGCTTTGAATAAAGGTTTTTTTTTTTTTGGCAAACCCACTTTCCAATTAGCTTACTCACTCTGAAATATAACATTTGAGCGTTGGTTTCACAAATAATGCACTTTGAATGAGCATTTTCCTGAGAACAACGTTTGGCGCACAAACGTGCTAAATCGGGAAGTTGAGGTTTTTGGCTTTTTAGAAAGCTTTATTTGGCGAGTCCACTTTACAATAAACTCTATTTAAATGTAATGAAGGGAAACCTAATTTGCACTAATTTTTCAATATTATTTTATGTCATTTTGGTAGTTATTTTCATGCTACAATGTAGAAATATTGATAACCACATTTTGCAAATTTGATAACCTAATATGAAATTTCGATAACCTCCCTATCAAAATTCGATAACCACACTGTGAAATTTGGGTAACCACACTATGAAATTTCGATAATCTCAGTGTGAAATTTTGATAATCTGCCTATAAAATTTTAATAATCACACTAAATAAAATTGGTAACCGCACTATGAAAATTTTGATAACCACACCATGAAATTTCGATAACCTCTTTATGAGAATTAAACTGTGATATCCTCTCTATGTATTTTCGATAACCTCTCCATAAAATTTTCATAACCTCCCTATAAAATTTTGTTAACCTCTCTAGGAAATTTTGATAAGCACAAATTTTGGTAACCTCCATCCCTATGAAATTTTGGTAACCTCTGTATGAAATTTTGATAACTACACTATGAAGTTTTGATAACCTCTATATGAAGTTTTGATAACCACACTACAAAATTTTGATAATCTTTCTATGTAATTTTGGTTTGATTGTCAGATTGATTTCTATGTTGTGTCAACTGCACCATTACATGTTCCTCATTGTTTATTAGGATAAATATGCACATATGCACATTAGATCATCTTCTGGCGGACTTTCCTACTTTGTTTCCTTCCACTTCATACTTTCCTACCCCGACTTTTTCCTTTGATCATCTTCAAAGTTTTGTTGGATAATTCCATCTTTGATATGCTTTCAAGTTTCGGGCAATTGTTAAAAGCTATGCTTTCTAATTTCTTAAAGTTTAAATTTTGAGACTGAGTTTAGTTTCTGTTATCAAATCTTTAACTGTAGTTAAGTGTCAAAATTTAAACCTTAAGGATCAAAATTTACCAAAAAAAGTTATGTTTGTAGTAATGTATACTTCTAATTAATAGTATTATTATTCATATTTGGAAAATATAAAATATAATATAACTTTATTTACAGTTCCAGTGGGGAAGATTGCCTTCCACCCATCTCAAATTATTTTCAAACTTTGATTGGGCGTTTTATTTCTCCTCTTTCCACCATTAACCTCCAAAAATGTTTTTGGTAAATTTACCATTTTTCTAAAGGTGCGATAAATTAATGTTATCCATTGATCTTAGAATTATTCACATGTGTGACTATATCATAATACGGAAGTGAGTCTTTTTTTAGGATTATGCGCTTATGATATTTGATTACAAAGTAATCAATAAAAAGTAAGTATGGCAATAAAAATTTTAGTTTTTACTCATAATTTCTGTATTAGGCTATCAGCTACCATTTACGTACTTTTGTTTTTGTTTTTGTTTTTGTTTTTGTTTTTGTTTTTGTTTTTTGTTTTTTGTTTTTTGTTTTTTGTTTTTTGTTTTTTGTTTTTTTACGAAAGCTATGTACCATTAATTAGTAACTCAACTTTGAGCTTGAATGTGATTTTTAAGGCTATATCAAAAGGAAGAATAAAGTCCTAAAAAAATTTATATTTAATAATTGTGAAAATAATTAGGACCATAAGTTTAATTCTAAGGTTATGAGAAATATAGAGAGTTAATAGTTAATACCCTTTATCCCTATAAGGAGATGAAATAAAATTCAATTTAGCTATATAGATTTCTTCTTAGATAATCACCACTAACTTTAATTTATAAATAAAAGTCTTATTCTATACATAACATACACAATTTCAAAAATATAGTATGGCTATTTTGAATTTTACTGGAATTTTTTAAACATTGAACAATAATTTGAGGGAAAACTTTTTGTTTTGTTTATTATAGATTTTCTTTTAACAGAAGTATATGTCGTACTCGTGCAATAATTTTTGTTGGCAGAAAAAAACTCGTGCAATAGGGTAATTTTTAAAGCAAAACTGTCATTCTCTATAAAATAAATTGTTTAAAAAAGATGAGAGAAAAGGAATAAATAATATAGTAGGATTCATTCAGGCCAAAAAGAAAATCTAGCGGGATTCACACTTCAATTTTTTCTATTATTATTATAAGGTAAAGTAAACATAAAGTAAACCGACATATATGTATTAGTAATATTTTTTTGAGTGGAAATATTAGTAATAATATTTTCAATACCTTTCTTTTTCTTATTTGTAGGTAGTCATAATAACAAACAAAGATAGCTTTGATGTTGTATATAGGTTTAACAGTACTTAGATAATTAGATGTGGCGGTGGGTATTTAATATATTTTATTAATAATTATGAAAAGTAAATTATTAATTATAATTATAGTGGATTATTAATATTTTCCTATAATTAAAAAAAAGTTAAATATTGAATTTACAATATTTTTCCATAATTAATAAGAAAAAGTTAAATGACTAAAAAGAATATTTATTAAAAAAATTTTAAACTATAATACTAAGGGTATTTATGAAATTTCCCAATTAAAATTTTTGAGTTCGTGATTTTATATAGTAGTAAGATAGTAAGATAAGATAAGATAGTAAGATATAGTAAGATATAAAAACATATTAGTAGAGTAGTAATGTTATTTGCGCCGTCTATTTTCACTAATCTAAGTATTCCACCTGACACGATAACGCAACGACAAGTGCTAACTTAAAATTTTTCTATAAATACTAAAATCCTATTAATCCTATTTGGTAATATGCTAAATTTACGACTAATTATAAGTTAGATAATCTGTTTGGAGGCCTTCATCGACTCATTCAAAGGACATGTTAGGTGTTGGTGTTGTTACGCGAGCTATTGTTAGCTAAGCGGCCATTACATTATATTCAGTGCTACAATCAAATATATTAACAAGCATATTCTAATGTTCACAAAAAGATCACCTTTACATACAATATTACAAGCGTAAAAGAATCAGAGCCAAATTAGTATGGAAAAAACTTCTATCCAAATATAAATGTGATCAAGCTCCATGATATAAATTCGTCAGATCAAGTAAATAACAAAAAAAAAAAAAAACCACACCCACACACAAAGGGAAAAACTACAATAAGGAAAGGATCGTTATATAGTTCTAGATGATGGAGGAAAATTAACATGACTTTAAATAAGTTTTACAAATGACTTAATGAGTAAAAAGGCTCCTGAACTTACACCGAACTGTCAAATAAGCCTCTAAACTTTTATTTTGGCCAAATAAGCCCCTAAACTCTTAAAAAAGTCCAAATAAGCTTTGTTGTTAAGGTTAAATGCTCAAATAAGGACTAAACGTTTCAAAATTTTCTCAAATAAGTATCAAAATACACAATTCCAACAAATTAGAAAATATAATTTTTTTTTTTACAAATTGGATACAATATAAGTTAATACTAGTGTGTGAGATATATATAAATTGAAAAGCACACGATAATTTTATATCATATTACGTTTAATGAATTTATTTTGATTAATAGGGTTTGATTTTTAATTAACATGATAATATCATTTTTCTATCAAATTTAACATGTATGCATGAGAAGCATTGGTTTTCATTTAACGATTCCCTAATTTGTAAAAATTTGCTAAGTATGTGTTCT